>SJYT01068198.1:199727-243584 GCA_006410635.1 Cephalophus harveyi
GCGCGGCCTGGCGGGCCCTGGCGAGCGCGGCCTGGCGGGCCCGGGGCGCAGGGTCTGAAGGCCCCGGCGCGGCCTGGCCTGGAGAGCTCGGCCTGGTCTGGCGGACCCGGCCTGGAGAGCGCCGTCTGGTGGGCCTGGCGCGCGTGGCCTCGTTTGGAGGACCCGGCCTGGAGACTGTGGTCTGGAGGGCCTGGCGCGCACGGCCTGGCGCGGTCCGGAGGACCCGGCGCGATCTGGCGGGCCCGGTGAGCGCGAGCTGGTCTGGCGGGCCCAGCGCGCGCGGCCTGGTCTGGTGGACCCGGCCTGGAGAGCGTGGTCTGGAGGACCCGGCGCGCGCGGTCTGGCGGGCCTGGCGCGGTCCAGCTGGCCGAGCGCACGGTCTGGAGGACCCAGCGCGGTCTGGCGGACCCGGCCTGGAGAGCGCGGTCTGGAGGACCCGGCGCGGCCTGGCGGGCCTGGGCGGACGCGGCCTGGTCTGGCGGACCCTGCCGGGAGACCGCGGTCTGGCCGGCACGGCGCGCGCAGCCCGGTCTGGAGGACCCGGCCTGGAGAGCGCGGCCTGGAGGACCCGGCGCGGTCTGGTCTGCTGGGGCCCCGCCAGTGTGGTCTGGTCTGGCGCGCCCGGCCTGGAGAGCGTGGTCTGGCGGGCCCGGCGCGCGGTCTGGAGGACCCGGCGCGATCTGGCGGGCCCGGCGAGCGCGGCCCAGCCCATTTGGCGCCGTCCTCGGGAGCTGGCCGTGGGCCTGGCGTGCTGGCCGCCGCCCCGCAGTCCTCGCCCGGCCTTCGTCCGGGGAGGACGGCCAGGCTGGCCGGGGTGCCGCGGGAGTCTGCCGCGGGGGCGCTGCCGCGGTGCACCGCGGCCTCTCGCCGAGTGCCGGGGTGGGCAGTCGGTCCTGGCCAGCAGGCGGAGGAGCGGGCGGCAGGCAGGCTGGACGGGCGGGCGGGCGCGGTGCCGGTGGGGCCTGACGCTGAGGGACGCCGCTGTCCCCAGCGCCGCGGCCGCGGAGCTCGGCCGGTCCGTCTCGGCTCGAGGCCAGGGCCCGTCTGGTCTGCGCGCAGGGCGAGCCCAGCAGTTATGAGGCGCCCCCGGGAGCTCTGGGCACAGGGCCGGATGGGGCCGCCGCGTTGGGGGGGGACAGAGGCGCGGGGGGAGGGTCTTTAAGGTGGGGGGGGTCCCCCCGCCCCCTGCCACGGCCCGGAAGCGCCCCCTTCTGGCGGCTGCACGCGCCGCCTCCCGCCGGCCGAGCCCGCCCCCACCACCTCCTGCGCCCCGAGTCTCCTGGAGCGCGGCGCTGCGGGGGCGCGGGAGGCCCCGCCCTGTCACCAGCTTCCCTGGCCACGCCCACAGTGGGCGGAGCCGCGGGGCGCTGTCCGTGGTCCCGGAGCCGCTTCCGCAGGCCTCTGAGGCTGTTGGGTCTAGAGAGGAAAAAAAATTTTTCAGAGCGACCTCCTGGAGTTTTAGGCGCGGAAGAACGATCCTGGCAAACCTTTTCCGCGGTTTAGACAGGCAAGGCAGAGAACCGCTGTACTGTTAGGTCTGGTGCTATGGGGCCTGAAAGCCATTATTATCTCCTCTCCTTTTGGTGTCTTAAAATTTTTACCCTTTCCCCTCTTTTTTTTTTTTCCTTCTCCCCCTGCTTAAAGATTTCCGGTGTAGGTATCAAAGTAGACCAGCTGTAATCCTGAGGTCATGACACTCACTCATCATTAGTCTGTGAACTAATCTTTTTTTCCCCCCGTTTTTTAAAATTAGTTGTTTTGGATAATGCAATGAAACCCTTCTCTCACAAAATCTAGGACCTTAACAATAACCACTCTCTCTCCATGCTCCTGTCCCTCTTCACTGGAGGTGATCATTTGCCCACATCCTGTATACCAACATTTCCTTTCTTTGCTCTCTTACTCTAGTCAGAGTCTGTCCGGCTGTATGTGGTGTTTTTAACTTAATAAAAAGTGTATATCATGCAATGTGTAGTTTTGGGGGAGCTTAAGTGGTAACAGCATATTGCTAAAAAACAGCTGTATTGTTGTCTTTCCTTGATTTATTCTCTGACTCCTATGTTGTAGTATTGTGTAGGTCTAGCAGGGTTAATTTATCCACTCTTCTTTTGATGGGCATTTAAGTTGTTTCCAGGTTTTCACTAGTGTGAAGAACACGAGATATTCTTTCACGTGTTTCTTGTTATATATATATATATTTATTTGTGGCTTTCATTTATGTGTTTACCTAAGAGTTGACTAGCTAAGGAATAGGGTATGTGAATGTTCAGTGGTAGGACTCAGTGCCATGCCAACTTATGTACTGGTTAAACCAGTTCATACTTCCTCCTGCAACACAGGAGAGCTCTGGGCTGTCTCTCCTCCGACATTTGGTGCTTAATTTTTGTCCGTATAATGGCTGGGCTTGGTATGTCATGTGGTCTTGATCACCAGTGATGTTGAACATCTCTTTGTATTATGAAGATGTTTTTCTTCTGTCTGATCATGCCTTGCCCATTTCATATTAAGTTATCTATCGCGTGTGATCAATTCTTTCCCTCTAGAAGCTTTAGAATTTTCTCTTTGCCTTTGATATTGAAATCGCCATACTATGACTTGGTGTGGGTTTTCCCCTTTTTCCTCTCAGCGTTTTCTCTCAGAGGTCATTCATTTCCTTTTCTTTCCTAAAATTATAAAAAATGATTTTGTTTTTGTGTATGAGTATATATATTCTTGATGCTAGTTCTTTGCCAGCTCAATATATCGCCTAGTTTATAATTTGTTTCTGTTTTCCTCAAGGTACTTTTCGATGAATGTAAACTTTTAAACTTAATAAAAAGTCAAGTTAAAAATTTTTTTTGGTAGTTAATACTTTTGAGTCTTCAATATTTTGCTGCATTAGGATTTAAAAGACAACTATGTATATATTTTATTAAGAGAATTTGGTTTCTCATGTTTTTATCTTTTAATCCCTTTAGAGTTCATTTTTGTATACAGTTGTTTAAGTGGGGATTCAGTTATCTTTTTTGCCAGTACCGATTGCTGTTTTGTTTCCAGTTTTATCTACTGAACAGTCTCCTTGCTCACCGACTTGATACTTTGTGTATCAGAGTTTGACTCAAGAATCCGGGTGTTCCTGCTCTCTGTTCTGGTGTCTTGATCTCTGTTCTAGTCTGTCTGTTCTTGTGCCAACTATCATCACTGATACTATATAGATTTTTTTTTTATTATAATAATATCTCAGGCAAACTGAGAAGTGATCACCCTATTTGTGGACTGTTCTAAAAATTTTTTGTTTTTACAGCGTGTATGTATGAAGTTATAGAAGGATTTCATCAGCCGAACTATATATTCTGATTTATGTTTTTGAAGATCAGACTGGTGCAAGATGGGTGGGAAAGGGAGGATGGTGAGGGACGAGACAGGAGTTGGAGGCAAGGGGCCCCATTAAGAGGCTGTAGCCAGAGCACGGGAGCCAGTGGCTGCAGTCGTTGTAGAGATGGAGAGACGGGGACGGATTTGAGAAGGTCGAATGCTGGAACTTGCCCATGTTGACAGATGAGAGAAAGATAGGACTTAGTGCCATTTTGTTTGGGGCTTGAACAGCAGGAGGTGGGGCGAGGATGGCATTCCTGAGACAGAGAATTCTTGGGAAAGGACACTTTGTAAGCTTATAAGCTTTTCAGATGAATTACAGTGCCGTTTTTAGTTTGCTCGTACTTGGAAATAGCTTTTGGTTATGAATGTCTTCTAGCTTGTTCATGCTCTTTTCTCTCCGAATAGGTGACTCTCTTTTGAAAACCGCAAGCAGATCTCTTCTGGAATTTAACACAACAGTGAACTGTAAGCAGCAGAATCACAAAATTCAGAGTAGCATCACCTTCTTATGTGGGAAAACCTTGGTGAGTCCATGCAGAGTCTCTTCATAATCTTTCTTTAAAAAACATTTGTCCCTGGGGCGTTTTTGCTGTCCTAGTATTCTAAGACAAGTAAGTGAGTAAAATTAAAAACTCAAGCAAACATATAAACAGAAACCCCAACCAAATGACCATTATCATTAAAAACCAATAAGTAAACAAATCCTAAGCCTATAGTTACAATGTTTAAGTGAAACTTGACCCACATCCTGTGTACAACGCAATGTAAAGATTAGTGTGTTTAAACTCAAAGCTCTGTTTAATGTTTATGTTGCAGGCATAATTTTTTTTTCTTTCTGCATTTTCTTTTGATAGTTTTCAGGGCAGCATGTTTGCTTCTTAAAGTGTTTTTTTTTTTTCCCTCATTTACATTAAATTGGACAAACTGACACCTATCAAGAAGAAACCTTGGCCAGTGGGTAATGGGGTACCCAACTTTCGGGGTATTACTAGTGTTGAAATGGAACATAATTGTTTAAAGCATGACATTTGTCCTCACTCTCTGTATATTGTATGTGATATTTTAGTTTTAATCTTTACTCTTTAGAAAGGGACTCTCAGCAAACAATTGCTAGCTTTTAGGAAAAACGACTTGTGTACATGTTCTATGAGTGTTCTATAATCAGAGTAAGAATCCAAGTGTTTAGAAAAATCAGATAGAGTGACGCTCATGTGACTACCAGATTGCTTTAAAATACCATTTTTAGAATTTGGTGCTGTGACTGGTGCACTTTTAAGCCCATCCTGTCTTGTGTGAAGAACTTGAAAAATAATTCAATATTGTTAATTTTGGACCAGAATGTCTGTTGCACTCTTGTCCATGTTGAAACTTTGGGAAATAATCTGTTTGCAGTGGTATGAAATCTGGAGGTCTGAGTTACAGAGTAAGCTGTCATTTGAATTTTAGCTAACTTTTCTTGAGGAATTCTGTGTTCATGCTACAAGAACCAGAATTTGCAGAGCTCCTTAGACTTGCTCAAGGGAGCGTAGGGGTAAGTTCCTGCTGGGTCTTATCAACCAGCCACACCATAGCCATCGCTGGTCCCTGTCTGTTAGAAGGGGCCCCCCGCTCCAGTGTGGGGGCGTTTAAGGAAGGCCGGTGTATGAGCTCGGTCAGGTCCAGATGGGCCTCCTCCGTCGGCTTCCAGGAAGCATGAGGTCACATTTTCTGGCTTTGGTTTTGTTGGCATTTGGTTCAGAGAACATTTGGAGTTTGAGAGTGGAAGGTCTGCAAGGATTACTTCCCATGAGCTTACTGTACTTGCATAGCTGGGGCAGTAGAACAGTTTTGGATCAGTTAGAGCCAAATTCCATCATGATTTTATGAAGCTTTTGTCTCAGAAGTTTTGAGTTTGGGAACTTCTCACTCGGCTGAGGAACAATTGATTTTGTCAACACACACTGATGAGAGGGGGGGGGGACCCCCAACACCCACTGCTGCTAGTTTAAAATTTTTCGTTAGCCTTCACAGTTTCTAACTTTAGAAAAGGAGCACTTTACAGTACGTGGTGTGCTAACTTATTTTTGCTTCTTTTAAAAATAGGGAACTCCCGAGTTTGTAACTGCCACAGATTGTGTACATTACTTCGAGTGGAGGACTACTGCAGCCTGCAAGAAGGATATATTTAAAGCAAATAAAGAGGTAACAAGGGCCCTTCAGGGTTATGTATTTGTGAATTACATTCTGGAACCTTCAGTGTTTGAAGTGCAGACACACACCTTTTGAGGTAGAAATCTGTTTTTGGTTTTCAGACTCCGTTGGAGCAGAGAGACCATATGATTTGGGCTTCCCTGATAGCTCAGATAGTAAAGAATCTGCCTGCAGTGCAGGAGATCTGGGTTCGATCCCTGGGTTGGGAAGAACTTCTGGAGAAGGAAACGGCAACCCACTTTAGTTATTCTTGCCTGGAGAATCCCATGGACAGAGGAGCCTGGCAGGCTACAGTCCATGGGGTCACACAGAGTCAGATGTAACCGAGCAGCTGACACACAGGCACGCCGTGTGATTTCCTTGACAACTTGTCCTGGATGGTTCTTCCTTTGAGGACAGGGTGTTTTAAACATACAGGACGGACTGGAAATGGAATGGCTCACTCACGTAGAGCAAGTGATTTCCTGGTTTCTGACGCCATGCATCTCAAGAACTAAGTCAAGTTGACTTTGGGGTTTAGATCACCACGCTGCCTGCAGAGACCATCTCCTTGGCCTGGGAGTGGCTTCTGAATGCATCCTGGATCCAGGTCAGGTGTGCCTGGCCCTTACATTTGTTGCCAGCTCACCTCAGAGGCCAGATGACTGTCACTACTTCCCCTGTTTCTCTGGTATCTGGCACATGTTCCTGGTGATGGATGAAGCACCATCCTCTCTAACCTACAGCCTCTGACTTTCCCTGACAGTGGAGAGGGCAGAGGGCCCTTTCCTCTGCAGTTCTCCCATCCCACCACCCCGGGATTTCAAGGTGGCTTTCCTGTGTTCACCCAGGCAGTAGTCTTCCTGGGATCAGTGTTCTCTTTTTTCTGCATTCGTTTTCTGTTCTGTAGAGTTGAGTTCAGAGACTGTCTTAGGAGCTAGGAACTGGGAGTGATTAGTGATGGGAGTAATTGGTCATTTACCTGATGGCCTAATACGTTGTCATTTAAGAAGAGCAATGGGATCAGTGTTCTCTTTTTTCTGCATTCGTTTTCTGTTCTGTAGAGTTGAGTTCAGAGACTGTCTTAGGAGCTAGGAACTGGGAGTGATTAGTGATGGGAGTAATTGGTCATTTACCTGATGGCCTAATACGTTGTCATTTAAGAAGAGCAAAAAGAGACGTTTGTATCTTTTTTTTTAAAGCCATGTTAAGTTACAAATACTGAGCTATCACCGATTCTTCAGATGTGGCCTTCTCTAAAGGAAAAGGTAGTCGGGATGCTGCCTGTGTGTAAGCAACGTTCAGTGGGAAGGAAGAAGATCTAATGAAATAACACTAGTAGGAGATGGTGTCAGATTTAAACTTTGCATTTAAAAACTTAGGTTAGACTCTTTGCCAATATTTCGTTAGTGGCAGGTAAAGCATCCTTGAACCAGTGTGAAGTAAGTGCCTTCTGCTTTCCCGAGAGACCCCAGGCCCCATGGAGGTTCTCTCAGACTCTGACTCTCCAAGCGATAGTTATTACCCCCATTTTTCCTGTTTTAACTGAGTCTCTCTTTTACCTTGCTTTGCTGAACTGACAGTTGTCTCCCACCACCTAAAGAATAATTATTTCCCCAAAGAAAGAAATGATGACTTGTTTTTGGTTTTCTTTGTGTTTGTAGGTCAAGAAGTCACAAACTGCATCCTGTGTTTGTGCAGCCTCAGACCTAAGATTGTTTTTTTACATTTTTATAGGATTGTTAAAAAAAAAGCCGAGAAGAATACACAGCAGAGACCGACGTCACTCACAAAGCCTAACATGTTTACAGGACGAGGGTGCTGACCCTGGACCTGAGTCGTTTTGGGGGGTGGAAATGGGGAGATTAGAGCCTATGTTTTTCTCAAAAGTGATGTTTAACTTCTTTTAGAAGCTGATCGAAAGATGGAGGGGGAATGTTGATTTGCTCCCAGTGACCTTTTCTTTGGGCCTGGTTGGCGGCAGGGCTTTTATCTGTTGAGTGTTAATTGCTCGGCTCAGCCGAGCAGGAAGTGGGAGGACTCTCCCCAGGAGCCTTGCTTGTTTTTCCGACACTCACTCCAATTCTGGGGGGCGCTGCGTTGGGCGTGTCTCCTGTTCCTTCCTGGAGTCGAGACACAGCCAGCAGTTGCTTGTGGCCTTGAGCTGGCGGGGGCGGGGTGGGGGGGTCTGCAGGCCTGGCTCACGGAGATCCCTCTGGCCTTGGGGTGACACAGAGCTAGTTTGAGGCAGGTGGCCCCCCTCCCCGCCTGCTGGGTGCTGTCCTGCTCACTCTCTTCATCTCGTAGCTGGAAAGTTGCTTCTTGTCTCCTGTCTCACCAGTCAGCCCAATTCCATCCCCCTCCTCTGAGTTAACACATTTCTGTTGACTGTATTACTCTGCTAGGGGCTGGCAAGCTTTGAATTTGCAGGATCAAGGGCGTGGGTTGCTTCCACTGGAGCTTCGTCACGGTCTGCAGTCGTCCCGCTCTTGCACTTCGATGGCCTTTCGGCGGGACGTGGTGCCGTGCGTGGGTTCTGGCCTCCTGCCCTCAACCCGCTCTGTGCCTGTGCCTGCCCTCCTTGGCTGGCATCTGGCTGGCTGGTCAGTGTCGCAGGCAGTGGTAGCTTCGCTCGATGGGTGTCTGGTTGACATGAGTTTGGGTCCCCCTCCCCCACCTCCGCCGAGGGGGTGCGAGTCCTTGGGTTTAATCCAGTAGCTCTCTCTGAAGTCTCTGCAAACAGAACAGGGGAAGAGGGTTAGTGGGTCAGAGCATTCCTGGAGGGTTGATAGCATCTTTCCGAGAAACATTTAAAAGCTAAACATTAACATGAAGCAGTTAACCTTTGTAAATGAACCTGCCTGTGAATAGCTTCACTTTTCCAAACAAACAGTTTAAGGAAAATTGCCCACTGGAAATGATGAAACAGACTATCGATCCTTTGAAATGATTTGCAGAGAACATGAGTTTTTAGAATATTTCTTGGCTAAGGCAATTAAAATGATGTGGCGTATTACTTTGCAGCTGAGATCTGGGGGCTGTTTCACATAAACTTGGTGACCAGGCATTTACCCAGGGGCACACCTGTGGGCTTGGCTGCTTTGCCTTCGGAGTTTGGTGGAGCTTGGAAAGCACAGGGTCTTGCCCGCTGTAACGGGTTTCATGTGTAACCTTCCCCCAGACCCCTTTTTCCTCCCCTCCGCCAGTTTTATTGAGGTGTAATTCACAAATAAAATTGCATATATTTGAAGTGTACAATGCAATGGTTTGGTTTAGTCCTTGATTTTTTAAAAACAGAAGGCCATTCGTTTATAGAGATGAGAGAGTATGTGTGAGTTAGAATCCAGTAGGGCTTCCCTGGTGACTCAGATGGTAAAGAATCTACCTGCCAATGCAGAAGACCTGGGTTCAATCCCTGGGTCAGGAAGATCCCTTAGAGAAGGGCATGGCAACCCATTCCAGTATTCTTTTCCTGGAGAACCCTGTGGACAGCTCAGCTGCATCGTGTCTTTCTAGATTCCGCCTGATGAGCTACAGTCCCTGGGGTGGTAAAGAGTCAGAGGCGACTGAACGACTCACACACACTCACAAGCGTGGGCCGGATGCCCAGAGGAGGAACTTCAGGCTCCACGCTGTGTCCTAAGCCTTGCTTGGGGCCACAGCAGTGACATAGCCCCCCGTCCTCAGGAACTCACTCGCACGTTAGCAGGTGGGGGTGTCTGGTGACAGACACCAGTGCAATGAAGAAAAAGGGTGGGGGAGGCGCAGAGAAAGCTGGAGATGTTGAAAAGGCCATGCCAAGCAGGTGACGCTCCCCCCAGGGCCTGAGCAAGGTGAGAGGGGATGCCAGGGACTATTCCAGCAGAGGCAGCGTCACTTCCCTGGGCTAAAGTGCCCCTCGAGGCCGACGTGACTGCGTGGAGTGGTCCCCAGGGTCGGAGACCACGGAGAAGCTGCGACTGCACCCTCATTTTGATGGGAAGCGGCCCCTGGTGGATTTTGAGCAGGAGTGATGTAACTCGAGGGAATTTTACTTTTACAAAAAAGATCTTTTTTTTTTTTTTTTTTAAAGTTTTTCTTTTTAAACTTTTTCATATTGAGGAATAGCTGACTAAGGGACTCAGCCATATATGTACATGTACCCATTCTCCCCCAAACTCCCCTCCCCTGGTGGATTTTGAGCAGGAGTGATATGACTCGAGGGAATTTTGTTTTATTTTTTAAAACTTTTTTTTTTTTTTAGTTTTTCCTTTATAAACTTTTTATTATATATTGAGGAATAGCTGATAACATCACTGTGATAGTTTCAGGTTGAATAGCGAAGGGACTCAGCCATATATACACGGGTACCCATTCTCCCCCAAACTCCCCTCCCATCCAGGTGGCCACAGGACAGTACGCTGAGTTCGCTGTCCTGTACAGCAGGTCCTTGTTGGCCCATTTTAAATTCAGCAGGGTGGACATGTCGATCTCAAACTCCATAACCCTCCCTCCCTCCGTCTTTCCCGGCAACATAAGTTCATCGTCTTAAGCCTGTGAGTCTGTTTTGTAAGTCAGCTCAGCTGCATCGTGTCTTTTTAGATTCCGCACATCAGGCATGTCATAGAATATTTCTCCTCTGTCTGACTTGACTTCACTTGGTGTGTGACAATCTCTTGTGACTCGGAATTGTTAAAGGGTTGATCTGGTGGTTGTAGAAATATTGGCTCAGGGTCGGGTACATGGAAGCTGGAACCTAGAGGCCCCTTAAAAGAGATTATTGCAGACAGGAGAGGATTTGCTGTCAGGGTGATGTGAGGTGGTTGCTAAGGGAGGGTAAGGACAGGGAGCCGTGAGTGAGGACCCTGGTGGAAACGGACCGTGTGGCGGGGAGGGAAGGGGCAGGCAGGAGACGCTCATGGGAGCAGCCGGAGCCCTGCAGGCCTTGGTTATGCGGTCCTCGGGGGCTCACTGGAGACCCTGAGGCATGGAGCCCGGTGTCATGTGGCAGAGGTCACGTGGCAGAGGTCACAGGCTTCGCCGCGCCCCTGCTCCCCCCGCACCCTGAAGGTGTGTGTGGAAGCCCCTCCTTCTCCATTCTCTCTCCCAGGTGCCGTGTTACGCTTTCGACAGAGGGCTCAAGAAGCATGATTTAAACCCATTGATCAAGACCAGCGGTGCTTACTTGGTGGACGACTCTGACCCGGACACATCTTTGTTCATCAATGTCTGCAGGGACATAGGTCTGCGTCTGAGGGCATCGGGTGGGAGTGGGGGACAGATTTCTTTGGAGGCTTCAGTGCCTTTGCCCCAGCACCGTAGGGTTCCCGTGGCTCCGGGAGGAAGGGTACATCCCTTAGCCACCAGCCATGTCCCGTGTCCCTGCTTCCCAGCCCCTCCTGCGGACCAGGTCGGAGCCAGCGCTCCAGTGCTTCATCCTCGCTTTCCAGCTGCCCGGCCAGGCAGAGAGCTCATCCCCTTGTCCACTTTCAGAGTGGGCCTTGGCTTGCCCAGGGTCTCGGGAGGGGATCCTACTCGTCCTTGTTTCCAAATTTCTTTTACCTCATATTGGAGACTTTAAGAAAATTAGACAGTTTTTCCAAGAGCCCCCGGAGCCAAGGTTTGGGTGTGATTGCTGTGCCCGGTGCGTGGTCTGATGCGGTGTCACGTGTTACCTCTTCCAGAGGCGCTCCGGGCCTCCAGTCCGCGAGTGCGTGTGTGTCCCCCTGGCGCGGCTGCCTGCCTGGTGAGAGGGGACCGCGCGTTCGACGTGGGCCGGCCCCAGGAGGGGCTGAAGCTCGTGAGCAATGACAGGTCAGTCTGCTGTTGGCAGGGGCAGTTCTCAGCACTGGCTTTTCAGGGGAGCCGCAAGAATACCCCTTTTCAACAGGGCTTGAGAGAGGCCTTGCCCAGTGACTACTACTTCACACAGGCTTGTAAGGTAACCGGTCATTGCTTGAGTCGCATATTCTTCGTGACTTTCTAATCATTTTTTTCTTAGAGCAGGAACACTTTTATCGCGATGCAGCCCGCATCCATCCATATGGGTTCCATTTCATGAACTCGCCACTACCTTATGGTGTGTTTGAGTGTCTTCCCTGCTCCATCGCCCCTGACATTGGTTTTATGTCCATAGTTTTATCTCTTCTTTTTAAAAAACAACAGTCCTGGAGGGCAAGCGGCAGGAGGGCCACTTTGCCGTTGTTTGCTTCCAGACTGGGGTCCGGTGGGCCCCCTACCCCGCCGTGGGCCCCCTAGCTTCTGGCAGGGGTGGTTCATATTCTCTTAAGGAGCCCTGCTGTTGACACACGCTCTCCTTCTGACTTGTGTTTGCCCCTGGCTTGGCAGAGAGCTTGCTCTCTCCGGCGGGTCCCACGTGACCACGTCCTGATCTTGGAGTGAGCATTTTTATCCACTCTCTGTTCCTGGAGCCCTTTGGTAGACGTCTCGCTGCACCTGCTCCCGTCTGGAACTCGTGGTGTATCAGCGTGTGCAATTATAGACTGCACTCTGTCCCCAGAAAACACTGGTGTGTGACCTAAATTGAAGCATGCTGGGAGATTCCCACATGTGCGGGTGTGTGCGCCTGCCAGGGCCGCCCAAGCCGAGTGCTGCAGGATGCCCAGGCAGCTCCTCTAGCTCCCTCTCAGCTCTGGAGGCCGAGGTGTCTGTGGGGGGCGTGGTGGGGGGGCTCCTCCTGAGACCCGTGGTCTCAGCTGCCTCCTCCCCGTGTCCCCTTATGATCTTCCCTCTGTGTGTCTGTGTCCCGAGCCCCTCTCCTTATAAGGACAGCTCTCTTTCTCAGGGGCCCACTCCAGCGACCTCATCTTCATCCCCTCCCCAAGGCCCCCAGATGTCAAATATAGTCATGTCGGGGGTGCTGGGCATCGGGGCTTCTGTTTGTGAAATTTGCGGGGACGGAGTTCAGCCTCTCACCCTGTCTTCAAGTGATAAATGGGCGCTTCTTCCTGCTGTCAGGGGCTGGAGAGGGCTCTGGAGAGCGTGGGCATGGAGCGAAAGCCCGAGGTCACCTTCAGAGACCAGGAAGGTCGTCTGTTTTTGGTGCCTCCGTGGCCACAGCCCGCAGTGAGGCCAGCACCCCACGGACCTTCCCAGGGTCTGCCTGCCTGCCAGTGGGAGGCCATGTGGCCAGTGCTCTGGGCAGTCATCAGGTTGAAAAAAGAAAGTTCTTGGTTTGCACCGAAAAGTTGTCATTTAGAGAGGAAGTGGTCGCGCAGCCTCGTGGGCTGAAATGCACTTGGCCAGCTGGGCTGTGTTTGTTTTGTTTTGTTAGATGGTTTATGATTTTGTTCCTTGTCCTCCCGACAGCTTTTCTAAGAACTTAAGTTTACATGGTGATTATTTGACTTTTTTTTGGGGTTTTGTTTGTTTTTTGAGAAAGTACAGCACTCACTGAAGTTCACTTAAATTTTATGTCCCCCAAATGAAAATAAACGCGAGTGAGTCTGTTCGGTGGTTTCTTTTATGTCTGTGACCTACATCTGTTCTCCTCTCGCCTGAATGAGGGCGCCGAGGGCAGCACGGAGTGGGCCGTGATGTCCGCGTTGGTCACGCTCACTTTCTCCCAAACGTGTGCATCTCCAGGCTCGTCCTGAGTTACGTGAAGGAAGGGGCCAGCCCGCCAGACTTCTGTGATGGCCACAGCCCGGCGGTGACCATCACGTTCGTGTGCCCATCGGAGCGCAGAGAGGTGAGTGGCTTGACCTGAGCTCTGCACCCCAGCGGGGTTCAGCGGTCCCGCGTCCGGGGGTCCCCGTGGAGGAGACGAGCCACTGTGGACGTGGAAGCCAAGTGGGCCCGGGCTGGACCCGGCCGTGTGCCGAACGTGCCTGGCTGCCTGTGTGCTATTTCGCAACCAGCTCGAGGGGCCTCTGTCTACACCCGTAGGATGGTGTTTTCGTTCAAGGGTCGCGTGGGATGACATCCGGTAGTTCAGGGACAGATTTTGTTTTAAAAAAAACTTCACAGCGAGGCGGATGTCAGTAAATATTTGGGAAAAAAAAAATGTACATATGATCCTGAACCTGTGGATTTCACGTGTCTGTTGACTGCTTCGGGTGAGGCAAGGTAAAAACGGCTAAGTGGTTTGTAGGAGCATAGTAAGCGAGTCGTGCAGATGGCGTGTAGGCCTGGCAGACAGCGCTCCGGGGTTCCGGGGGTGGGTGCCAGTGTGGGGGGAAACGAGGGCCTGAAGGAGATTCCTGCAGCTCAAGAAGCACGTTGGCCCCCTCCCCTGCCTGCCCGCCCCCTGCCCACAGGCAGATTGACTCTCTGTTTACTAAAATTCCAGTGCCCGCTGTAAACTCCTTGAGGGTAGGGCCTTGCATCTGCTGTGTCCTTGGGCCTCGGGCCAGCGCAGTCCCTCAGGTCCTCTGCTGCTTAAGTGTCTTTGCAGATGGCAGTGCTGCTGAAGGGAGGCGTCCCCAGGGAGGAAGGGTAGGGCTTTCCTCCAATTTATTTCTGCTTGTCCTCCCTGCAGAATGAAGTAGGAGGAACGGAATTCTTTTGCCAAAGAATGTCCTCCCCCAAACAGACGTGGAATTTGCTCTGCTCTCTGGCGGGCAGCTGGCCGTTTTGTGTGTGTGTGTGTGTTGCGGGTTGGGGGGGCGTGGAGAATGAGACTACAGTGCGGGTCCAGCCAGACTTCCGGGGCTGAGTGGTGTCAACTCAGCCAAGACCCGGTGGGCCAGTAGACGACGCCGGTCCCGAACGTGGTCGTGAGGAGTGTCATTTAGACTTTTTCTTTGCCTGTATTTGTGTATTTCTTCTTTCCATCCTACAAGTGGGAATCAGAATCGGAGATGCTCCAAGGTGGCCGTGGTCTCGGCGTGTCCCCCTCTGATCTGTGCTGCGTCCAGCGAGCCTCATTCCACACTCTGAGGGGGAGACAGTGGGGAGTGGCCCTCCCTTCTCCATGGGACACGAGGCGGTCGAGGCTGGTGTGTCCTCCGTGGAGCTTACGAGGTTCTGTGTCCCGCCTGACTGTCGCCTGGGCAGAGCTTGGGTGACTTAGGCCCGGGGCCCTTAATACTTAGAAGGTTTATTGAAGCATTTTCACCGGCTCATTAAATGCTTTTAGGAGCTGGAACTTTAGTAAAACGTTCACCTTGTCACATAAATCTCTTTTAGAAAGCTTTACTTGAATTTACATACTGTAAAAATTCGCCCAGCCTAAGTGCAGTTTAATGGTTATTAGCGCACTAACCGAATTGCACAATTATCGCCTCAGAACTTTTCCATCACCCAGAGAAGCCTCGTGCCCCGCCACCATCACCCCCTGCTCACCCAGCCTTGGCCGCCGCCGCGAGCCCCGCCTCTGCCCCTCGGCCTCTGCCTTCCCTGACCTTCCACGTACGTGGAGGCACACCCCACGCGGCCCTGGGCGTCCGGCTGCTCTCGCTCAGCGCTCGGTCCACATCTCTGTTTGTCAGGCTGCCCTCAGCCAAGGGGTTGGTTGGGGCATCGATTTCCTGAGTAAGCGGTTGGGGCTGGACTTGGACCTCTGCAGCTTGTTGGCCACGTGATGGTGAAACTGGCACCGGGCCCCATGCCTGGCACTCAGCAGGTGTTCAGTAAGCGTTGGCAGCATGAGGTGCCCAGAGGCAGCACGGCTGCCCCTGATGCCAGGGCCGGGGAGAGGACCGCTCCCCCAGGGATGTCAGAGGGTGGCACTGTGTCCCTGTTCACAGTGACTTCCTGCTCAGCACCCATCCCAGAGCGGGGGCTTGTGGGTGAGACAGCCTGGCCTCACCCGGGAGCACAACTGATCTGAGTACAAGTGAAGCCTGCCCAAGACCCTGTGGACATTCCTAGGAAGGGGCTAGGGACCGTCTCCCTGTGGACATTCATAAGAGGGGGCTAGGGACCGTCTCCCCAGTTGACACACGCTCTCCTTCTGACTTGTGTTTGCCCCTGGCTTGGCAGAGAGCTTGCTCTCTCCGGCGGGTCCCACGTGACCACGTCCTGATCTTGGAGTGAGCATTTTTATCCACTCTCTGTTCCTGGAGCCCTTTGGTAGACGTCTCGCTGCACCTGCTCCCGTCTGGAACTCGTGGTGTATCAGCGTGTGCAATTATAGACTGCACTCTGTCCCCAGAAAACACTGGTGTGTGACCTAAATTGAAGCATGCTGGGAGATTCCCACATGTGCGGGTGTGTGCGCCTGCCAGGGCCGCCCAAGCCGAGTGCTGCAGGATGCCCAGGCAGCTCCTCTAGCTCCCTCTCAGCTCTGGAGGCCGAGGTGTCTGTGGGGGGCGTGGTGGGGGGGCTCCTCCTGAGACCCGTGGTCTCAGCTGCCTCCTCCCCGTGTCCCCTTATGATCTTCCCTCTGTGTGTCTGTGTCCCGAGCCCCTCTCCTTATAAGGACAGCTCTCTTTCTCAGGGGCCCACTCCAGCGACCTCATCTTCATCCCCTCCCCAAGGCCCCCAGATGTCAAATATAGTCATGTCGGGGGTGCTGGGCATCGGGGCTTCTGTTTGTGAAATTTGCGGGGACGGAGTTCAGCCTCTCACCCTGTCTTCAAGTGATAAATGGGCGCTTCTTCCTGCTGTCAGGGGCTGGAGAGGGCTCTGGAGAGCGTGGGCATGGAGCGAAAGCCCGAGGTCACCTTCAGAGACCAGGAAGGTCGTCTGTTTTTGGTGCCTCCGTGGCCACAGCCCGCAGTGAGGCCAGCACCCCACGGACCTTCCCAGGGTCTGCCTGCCTGCCAGTGGGAGGCCATGTGGCCAGTGCTCTGGGCAGTCATCAGGTTGAAAAAAGAAAGTTCTTGGTTTGCACCGAAAAGTTGTCATTTAGAGAGGAAGTGGTCGCGCAGCCTCGTGGGCTGAAATGCACTTGGCCAGCTGGGCTGTGTTTGTTTTGTTTTGTTAGATGGTTTATGATTTTGTTCCTTGTCCTCCCGACAGCTTTTCTAAGAACTTAAGTTTACATGGTGATTATTTGACTTTTTTTTGGGGTTTTGTTTGTTTTTTGAGAAAGTACAGCACTCACTGAAGTTCACTTAAATTTTATGTCCCCCAAATGAAAATAAACGCGAGTGAGTCTGTCCGGTGGTTTCTTTTATGTCTGTGACCTACATCTGTTCTCCTCTCGCCTGAATGAGGGCGCCGAGGGCAGCACGGAGTGGGCCGTGATGTCCGCGTTGGTCACGCTCACTCTCTCCCAAACGTGTGCATCTCCAGGCTCGTCCTGAGTTACGTGAAGGAAGGGGCCAGCCCGCCAGACTTCTGTGACGGCCACAGCCCGGCGGTGACCATCACGTTCGTGTGCCCATCGGAGCGCAGAGAGGTGAGTGGCTTGACCTGAGCTCTGCACCCCAGCGGGGTTCAGCGGTCCCGCGTCCGGGGGTCCCCGTGGAGGAGACGAGCCACTGTGGACGTGGAAGCCAAGTGGGCCCGGGCTGGACCCGGCCGTGTGCCGAACGTGCCTGGCTGCCTGTGTGCTATTTCGCAACCAGCTCGAGGGGCCTCTGTCTACACCCGTAGGATGGTGTTTTCGTTCAAGGGTCGCGTGGGATGACATCCGGTAGTTCAGGGACAGATTTTGTTTTAAAAAAAACTTCACAGCGAGGCGGATGTCAGTAAATATTTGGGAAAAAAAAAATGTACATATGATCCTGAACCTGTGGATTTCACGTGTCTGTTGACTGCTTCGGGTGAGGCAAGGTAAAAACGGCTAAGTGGTTTGTAGGAGCATAGTAAGCGAGTCGTGCAGATGGCGTGTAGGCCTGGCAGACAGCGCTCCGGGGTTCCGGGGGTGGGTGCCAGTGTGGGGGGAAACGAGGGCCTGAAGGAGATTCCTGCAGCTCAAGAAGCACGTTGGCCCCCTCCCCTGCCTGCCCGCCCCCTGCCCACAGGCAGATTGACTCTCTGTTTACTAAAATTCCAGTGCCCGCTGTAAACTCCTTGAGGGTAGGGCCTTGCATCTGCTGTGTCCTTGGGCCTCGGGCCAGCGCAGTCCCTCAGGTCCTCTGCTGCTTAAGTGTCTTTGCAGATGGCAGTGCTGCTGAAGGGAGGCGTCCCCAGGGAGGAAGGGTAGGGCTTTCCTCCAATTTATTTCTGCTTGTCCTCCCTGCAGAATGAAGTAGGAGGAACGGAATTCTTTTGCCAAAGAATGTCCTCCCCCAAACAGACGTGGAATTTGCTCTGCTCTCTGGCGGGCAGCTGGCCGTTTTGTGTGTGTGTGTGTGTTGCGGGTTGGGGGGGCGTGGAGAATGAGACTACAGTGCGGGTCCAGCCAGACTTCCGGGGCTGAGTGGTGTCAACTCAGCCAAGACCCGGTGGGCCAGTAGACGACGCCGGTCCCGAACGTGGTCGTGAGGAGTGTCATTTAGACTTTTTCTTTGCCTGTATTTGTGTATTTCTTCTTTCCATCCTACAAGTGGGAATCAGAATCGGAGATGCTCCAAGGTGGCCGTGGTCTCGGCGTGTCCCCCTCTGATCTGTGCTGCGTCCAGCGAGCCTCATTCCACACTCTGAGGGGGAGACAGTGGGGAGTGGCCCTCCCTTCTCCATGGGACACGAGGCGGTCGAGGCTGGTGTGTCCTCCGTGGAGCTTACGAGGTTCTGTGTCCCGCCTGACTGTCGCCTGGGCAGAGCTTGGGTGACTTAGGCCCGGGGCCCTTAATACTTAGAAGGTTTATTGAAGCATTTTCACCGGCTCATTAAATGCTTTTAGGAGCTGGAACTTTAGTAAAACGTTCACCTTGTCACATAAATCTCTTTTAGAAAGCTTTACTTGAATTTACATACTGTAAAAATTCGCCCAGCCTAAGTGCAGTTTAATGGTTATTAGCGCACTAACCGAATTGCACAATTATCGCCTCAGAACTTTTCCATCACCCAGAGAAGCCTCGTGCCCCGCCACCATCACCCCCTGCTCACCCAGCCTTGGCCGCCGCCGCGAGCCCCGCCTCTGCCCCTCGGCCTCTGCCTTCCCTGACCTTCCACGTACGTGGAGGCACACCCCACGCGGCCCTGGGCGTCCGGCTGCTCTCGCTCAGCGCTCGGTCCACATCTCTGTTTGTCAGGCTGCCCTCAGCCAAGGGGTTGGTTGGGGCATCGATTTCCTGAGTAAGCGGTTGGGGCTGGACTTGGACCTCTGCAGCTTGTTGGCCACGTGATGGTGAAACTGGCACCGGGCCCCATGCCTGGCACTCAGCAGGTGTTCAGTAAGCGTTGGCAGCATGAGGTGCCCAGAGGCAGCACGGCTGCCCCTGATGCCAGGGCCGGGGAGAGGACCGCTCCCCCAGGGATGTCAGAGGGTGGCACTGTGTCCCTGTTCACAGTGACTTCCTGCTCAGCACCCATCCCAGAGCGGGGGCTTGTGGGTGAGACAGCCTGGCCTCACCCGGGAGCACAACTGATCTGAGTACAAGTGAAGCCTGCCCAAGACCCTGTGGACATTCCTAGGAAGGGGCTAGGGACCGTCTCCCTGTGGACATTCATAAGAGGGGGCTAGGGACCGTCTCCCTGTGGACTTTCATAAGAGGGGGGTTGGGACCGTCTCCCCTATGGACATTCATAAGAGGGGGCTAGGGACCATCTCCCCTGTGGACATTTCTTGGAGGGTCTAGGGACCCTCTCCCCTGTGGATATTCTTAGGAAGGGGCTAGGGACCGTCTCCCTATGGACATTCATAAGAGGGGGCTAGGGACCGTCTCCCTGTGGACATTCATAAGAGGGGGGTTGGGACCGTCTCCCTGTGGACATTCATAAGAGGGGGCTAGGGACCGTCTCCCTGTGGACTTTCATAAGAGGGGGCTAGGGACCGTCTCCCCCGTGGACATTCATAAGAGGGGGCTAGGGACCGTCTCCTTGTGGACTTTCATAAGAGGGGGGTTGGGACCATCTCCCCCGTGGACATTCATAAGAGGGGGCTAGGGACCGTCTCCTTGTGGACTTTCATAAGAGGGGGGTTGGGACCGTCTACCCCATGGACATTCATAAGAGGGGGCTAGGGACCATCTCCCCTGTGGACATTTCTTGGAGGGTCTAGGGACCCTCTCCCCTGTGGATATTCTTAGGAAGGGGCTAGGGACCGTCTCCCTGTGGACATTCATAAGAGGGGGCTAGGGTCCGTCTCCCCTGTGGACATTCCTTGGAGGGTCTAGGGACCGTCTCCCCTGTGGACGTTCATAAGAGGAGTCCAGGGACCGTCTCCCCCGTGGACATGCCTAGGAGGGGCTAGGGCCCGTCTCCCCAGGTGCGCGCAGATGCAGTGATTTCCACCCCCCTGGAGGGGGCATCCATCTGGCGCCTGTGGCAGAAAGGAGTGGACAGACCACAGTCCCTTCACACATTGTGACTGCTAGCCAGGAGCGTGGTGGGGCAGGGGAGACCGCGTTCAGGGCGGGCTCCCAGGCTGAAGTTTGCATGTGACTCTGAAAGGGACCGGAAGAGCTGCAAAGAAGCGGAGTTGTCACAAGTCAAATCGTCCCAATCCGTTAAGGGCCATGGCGGTACTGGAACGAGAACAATGTTAAAACCCCAGTAGCACACCCTTGAGCTTTTCCGGAAGCAGAGAAACTCTGTCTGCATTTGAGCCGCGTGAATAAAACGAATCTTTCTCCCTTTTTCCCCGGGTTTGCGGCAGGGCACCATTCCCAAGCTCACGGCGAAATCCAACTGCCGCTTTGAGATCGAGTGGGTCACCGAGTACGCCTGCCACAGGGATTACCTGGAAAGCCAGAGCTGCTCGCTGAGCAGCGCGCAGCATGACGTGGCTGTCGACCTCCAGCCGCTGAGCCGGGTGGGAGGTGAGCGGGGGGCTCTGGGGGCCGGGAGGGGGCCCGGGCTGAGCTGCCCTGCCCCGGGGTGGGCGCTGCAGGTCAGATGGGAGGAGGCTGTGCTCTCCCAGGCCTGGGCGTGTTGCGAAGCCCCTTCTCGCGTGTCCCCCTTTCCTCAGCCTCAGACTCCTTGTTCTACACCTCGGAGGCGGACGAGTATACATATTATTTGAGCGTCTGTGGTGGAAGCCAAGCACCCATCTGTAATAAGAAAGATGCTGCGGTGTGCCAAGTGAAAAAGGCAGATTCCACTCAAGTCAAAGCGGCCGGGAGACCCCAGAACCTGACCCTCCGGTGCGTACAGCCCCCGTGTGACTCTCAAGGGCATCCTGCATGTCCCCGTGAAGCCTAACACCCTCCCCTGCCAGCCACCTGCTTCCATTTTCCACAGGGAAGTCAGCTAAGCTGGCATTTTTTTTCCTGCTTGAGTCAGGCAAGTGCCGTTTGTTGCTGACCCAGGTGGATGTTTTTCCTGGCTTTACAGTACACGTGCTTCTGTTAGTACGGTTTGTTTTATAGTCTGTTGTCTGTAGGGAACTGTACTGTAGCAAAGTTACTTGATTAGTTGATATGGCTTTTGCGTTTTACAGCTTATGTTTCTTAGAAGTTTTGAGTTTTCTCTGGCGGTTTGAGAAATCTGAAACACCACTGGCATCACACCCAAGAGTTGAACAACCAGGTGAATGCATTCAGGGCAGTTCTCCTGACCCCTGAAGTCAGGAGTTACCTTCACAAAAGCTTTTATCAAAGCATTAGTTCTCTGAAATTGTCATCTGGGGTGCCTCTGTCAGACTTTCTGCGGCAGTTGCTGGTAGAGCTGTGTCTTCTTGGGCATAAATTATTTTGTACAGAACCCCAAAATGAGAGCAGAAGAGTCCCCATGTTCCCAGTAGAACCTTTCGTGCTTCCATCCAGCCAGTTATCACTTTGAAGTGAGAGGATGACAAGCGCATCCATTTGGAGCTCTTTTCCTCTGGACGGTCCTGCCCCAAACGGCGGGAGCGTGTCCCCAGCTGTGTGCATCTGTGCTGGTCTGTGGATGGTGTGCAGAAGTCTTAATGTAGAAGTGCTTAGACGTTCAAGTTTCTTTCTTAGTTCTACCAAACGTGTGTGTGTGTTACAAAAACCTAGGTACTCAGACGGAGACCTCACCTTGATCTATTTCGGGGGTGAAGAGTGCAGCTCCGGCTTCCAGCGGATGAGTGTCATCAGCTTCGAGTGCAATCAGACAGCAGGTGAGTGTGCTTGGAGACAGTGGTGACTGTGCATCAGTGGGCCGGGTTCGTGGAAGCAGAGGGCTGGGTGGTGGTCAGACCTTCTCCTGCAGACGGGGCCCCACAAGGCCCCCTCTGTGGTAGCAGGCAGGAGGACCCCCACTCACCCTGCCGACGGTGGACACACACATCCTGTTTCCGTTTTCTGTTTGTTCTGGGAGTGGGCCCTGCACTGGGCTCACCGGGAAGTCCTTTCTGTCCCGCGTTCAGCTCTCGCTGGAGTGTGGACGGAGCCTGTGGGCTGGGCTGCTCACCACCTTCTGGTGGGTTGTCACCCAATAACTCTGCTTCCAGGAAACGAGTTTCTGGGTGAACCTTTCTGCAGTTGGTTGCCCTGCTATAGAGGTTGGATTCCAGGGGTTGTAAGAGGCCACAAGGCAGCTTTAAGTGGAGTGGAGGGCTTCCCAGGGTGCTCAGATGGTAAAGAATCTCCTGCGATACAGGAGACCTGGGTTTGATCCCTGGGTTGGGAAGATCCCCTGGAGAAGGGAATGGCAGCCCACTCCGGTATTCTTGCCTGGAGAATCCTGTGGACAGAGGAGCCTGCTGGGCTACAGTCCATGGGGTCCACGATTGAACAGCTAATAGCCTGAGTCTTTCTAAGCGACTGAGAAGCTTCCTCGAGGCCACTGTGGCACTGCCATTTCCTCCGCGGTTGAGGTCTGTTGAGAGGTGATGGGGGTCTCACCCTCATCAGAGCGCCATCCTCTCCCGGGCCCCCCAAACGGTGACTTCCCCTGCTTCTCTGCATGCTGGCCGGGCCTCAGCCCAGAGCTGCAGCCTGGGAACCACCCGAGTCCGGCCCTATCCGCAAAGCTGGCCAGCTTGCCCCATCCCTCCACCCCGAGGGGCCCCTGGTTCCTCCCTCTGTTTGTTTTGTACGTTCCCATGGAAGAGCTTTAACCTTCTGGTCCCGGGGCAGGTTCCTACGTGATTTACCGGGGGTCTGGGAGAGGCAGCCACGCGTGGCGGGAGCCGAGCTTTGGAGGCAGGTGTCTGAAGGTGAACACGGGCAGGAGTGGGGCTGACTCGCCCCTGGGGCGCAAGCAGAAACTCACCTGGCATGAAGCAGGTGGGAGGGCGTCAGGGCGCCCCTCGGTTCCCGTTGCCCCCCGCCGCCGTCCCCATGGTTCACGGCCCTGCTTGTGGTCCGTCAGCCCCCCTCGCCCCCCACGTGTGTCCTGGTCTTCACCTTGGAGTCTTGTTCTCAGTTGATTCATTGAACATGTCTTACTGATTCCTGTCTGCGAGACCAGGAGACGCCTTGATGGCTGAGAGCTCTATGGGCGTGTGCAGAGCAGAGGCAGGGGGAGAATGGTGCTGGGGACCCCAGTGCAGGGTGGCGCAGGCGGGGTCAGGGCACCCGGCAAGGTCTGTCGCTGGGGGCCTGTGTCAGGAGGAGGGCCCCCAGGTCAGTGGGCTGATGTCTGGGTCCCCCCTGAGGACCAGGAGGTGCTGTGTGGGTGAGGCATGTGGGACAGTGCGGGGCTGAGCCAGGCTCCAAAGATGGGGGCCAAGGGGCTGACGCTCGTAGCAGGAGGAGCAGCTCGTGCAGAGGTGGGCGTCGGGGTGGTCGTGAGCAGGTCGGAGCCGAAGACCCCAACCCTGGCTAAAGAGAGTGTGGGGAGCACTGTGGGGATCTCATGTCCTGCGGAGGGTCTGGACTCTGTCTGGAAACCAGTGTACAGGGGCTGGGTGGTGGTGGTGGGGGGAGGTGGGACACACATCTGGCTTGGGTGCGGCCTCTGGATCTGTCTCCCGCCTGCTGGAAGGCCCCGCGGCCCTCCCCAGATTCTCCATCCCTCTGCCGTCATCCCCAGCTCCTCCGGGCCCTCAGGAGGCCCTCTGCGAAGTCCACCCCTTCCTCTCCTCCTGGGCCCCCCGGGAAAGGCAGCCGCCTCCTCGCCCCCGAGTCCCCCGCCCAGACCCTCGGGCGGCCTGCCCCCACCCTGGCCGGGTGGGCGGCTTCGCTGCGGGCGCCCTGTGTGGGCCAGGGCCCCCTCCGCCCGGTCGCTGCCGCCTCCGGCCGTGCTCCGTCTGCGCTTTTTATTAATGACTTGGCTGAGGTGGTCGGGAATGCGCTGATCTCATCTGGGCACGTTGGGAGGATCGAATGATCACCCCCGAAGACCGCAGGAGGATGTTGAGGAGGGCCCCTGGTCAGGGACTCCCAGGAAAGACCCGGGAGTCGTGCCAGGAAGCTGGAGAGCCCAAGTGGGCTGGAGACTGGAAAAACGATTAGAGGTCATTCTTTTTTTTTTTTTTCCTCCTTTTTGTTAGGAAAGTTTTCGAATCTATAAGTAGAAGGAACATTATGATGAAAACCTACATGCCTACCCCTCAGGCTAAACAGTAGTTAATGTTTTACCAAATTTGCTCCACGTTTATATGCTCCATCACATCAGCGATGGATCGTAACGCTGCACCCTGAGTCCGAGAGAGGACATTCCTTCACGTAACCTTGGTGCCAAAGAGCTGGCAAGGTGAACGGCGATGCTCTAATCCTGAAGACAACTGTCTTCCTAGGTTCCTTTTGTTGCAACTGGTGACCCAGAGACCTGACCCGGAGACTTTTAGATGTTTTTGTGGGAGACTTTGAGCCCCTTTCAGGCTGGAGTTGGATTATGAAATATTTAAGGCTCCTTCCAACTCTGTAATTTGGAGCTAACTATATGTACTATACTGCTGCTGCTGCTAAGTTGCTTCAGTCGTGTCCAACTCTGTGCGACCCCATAGACGGCAGCCCACCAGGCTCCCCCGTCCCTGGGATTCTCCAAGCAAGAGCACTGGAGTGGGTTGCCATTTTCTTCTCCAATGCGTGAAACTGTGTGTAGTCTAAAATTATTTCATTGTTTCTTTATTTGAGTTTAAGTTTAGAGAACTTAGAGAAGAGCAGCCCTTGGTGGAGTCTGTGTTTATTGGATAAATGTAATAATGTACTTTTTGCATGTTTGAATGGGTGTTAATTGGCCACAGAATGTTGTGAAGGGTGGTTTATAGTTCAGCTTGGATTTCCAGGAATTATTTAGGCTTATGAGTTTAGGGCGGAGAAGGCAATGGCACCCCACTCCAATACTCTTGCCTGGAAAAATCCCATGAACGATGGAGCCTGGTGGGCTGCAGTCCATGGGGTCGCTAAGAGTCGGATACAGGAATTATTTAGGCTTATGAGTTTAGGGCGGAGAAGGCAATGGCACCCCACTCCAATACTCTTGCCTGGAAAAATCCCATGAACGATGGAGCCTGGTGGGCTGCAGTCCATGGGGTCGCTAAGAGTCGGATACGCCTGAGCGACTTCACTTTCACTTTTCACTTTCATGCATTGGAGAAGGAAATGGCAACCCACTCCAGTGTTCTTGCCTGGAGAATCCCAGGGACGGGGGAGCCTGGTGGGCTGCCATCTATGGGGTCGCACAGAGTTGGACACGACTGAAGTGACTTAGCAGCAGCAGCAACAGCAGCATGAGTTTAGGGTTTCCTGCTTTTCAAGACACAGAGGTGCATAAGTTTCTTTCTTCCATCCACGATGTATTTTCTTTACCATTTGTTTCAATAACTTAACATCTCGTTTGATGTAGTAGATCTTATTATTGGTGATCCTGTCAAACAAGGACATTAGACTGTTTTGTGGGGAGGAGTTAGGTTAGCCTGGGCTAGTAAAACACCATCCACAAATCCAAGTGGCAGGTGATCACATTTAAGACTTCGTTTCTCTAGTCTCCTGCAGGACTCGGGGGCCTCTGCTCTGTGCAGTCGCTTGGAGACAAGTGCATTTTCCACCTTGTATTGCTGCTGTCTGTGGATGTGGCCTCAGGACTCCACATAGGATGGGAACTGCAGTTTTGTTTTTTTTTTTTTTTTAATGGGCCAGAACTAAGAGACCTGACCCAACTTCAAAGGCTGGGAGGCAGGAAATGTGGTTGAACTGTGTGCCCTGAGGGAAGGTTGAACCGGTCTGGCGAGTGGGCAGCCGCGTCTCTGTCGGGGCAGAGGGGGAATGGGGTGGCCCCCGGCTATGGAGGGAAGAGTCCGCTTCGCCTCCCGCTGGCTGTGGAGGTCACATACCCTGAGGCCGCATAAAGGGTGAGCTGGGAATGAACCTGCGCAGGTGGGGTACCCAGGAAGCTTTCGCAATTGCGTGGAGAGCACTGATGGAGAGATTACAGAAAGTCACCCTGATCCTGCTGGTGGGTGGAAACCCAGAGGAAAATAGTGGGCCTGGAGGCAAGGCCATTGTGTGTTTAAAAAGCCACGTGGTCTGAATGAACGAGTCATTTAATATTTTAACTTATCTGACTTGTTTGTAACCGCTGTATGAGAGTTGTAAGAATGAACCTAGTTTTATGTGTTTGAACCTAAAACCAACCAAACAAAATAAAAGCAACGTAGATTGGTAGTGAGGAGTTTTAGTTTTCTATTCTCGAAAAGTTCTCCGAGGAGTTAATTAAGAATGCAGGTCAGGGGCAGGCCGGCCAGTGGTTATTTAAATTTTACTTAAAATGGACTCTCCCTGTGGATCGTTAGGGCATTTCAGATGCAAACCTAGCTCCTAAGGGAGGCTGACCCTAGAACCATTCACAGTACAATTGGTATTTAAAAGAAAAACGCTCTGAATGCCTCAGGTTTTCAGGAAACACAAATCTTTTCTGATTCGTGAAATCCTGATCCAGCGGGGAGTAGTAGCGTAAACCTCGTGGGTGGATTGGGGCTCCGGAGCGTTGAAGAAAGCTGGAGGAGCTTCACTGCTCCAACATGGGGAGCATCGTTGTCCCAGTTGGAGAGGGTGGGCTCTGTGTTGTTGGTAAGGAGGTTGGGAGCACCAGTTCTTAGGGAGAACAGCTTGCTGCTGCTGCTGCTAAGTCACTTCAGTCGTGTCCAACTCTGTGTGACCCCATAGACGGCAGCCCACCAGGCTCCCCCATCCCTGGGATTCTCCAGGCAAGAACACTGGAGTGGGTTGCCATTTCCTTCTCCAGGGAGAACAGCTTAGGGTACTAAAAAAAAAAATCCGAAAAACAGAAGAAAGGAAAAACCCACAGTAGCTCAGGGAAGGACTACTGCTTTGTGGCTCTGAGTCTGGCTCTGGGTCCAGACTGTCTGGGTTTGATTTCTGGCTTTCTATCTCTGGAGCCATAGGCAAACTACTTAGCCCTCCTAAATCTCCAGAATGGGGCTAAAACTGTCCTCATGCCACAGGGTGTGAAGGATGAAATCCTCGAATGGATGCGGAGCCCCTAACGCAGAGCACGTTGTTTGCCATCCAGCCCCGCGGAGAACACTGGCCTTAGTGCCCTGCCCACCTTGGCTTGAGCTCCGTGTGCAACTAGCCGCTGTTGCTGGTGTTACAACTGCGACAATTATATTATTAAAGATTTAATAGAAGTTGCAATTGAAGCCGCGTTCACCCTTGGTGCAAAATACTATCTCCCTTTCGTTAGAACATTGTTCTCTTCAGGGCACTGAACCTTAAGAAAGGCAAGTCGTGCAGGAGGTCCAGAGGAGGATTATTAAACCATCGAGGGTGGAAAACCGGCCGTCGTGCCAGCAGCGCACTAGCTCGGAAAGGCAAGGGGGTAGAATTTCTCGCTGGGGAAAAGTCAACAGGGTTTGCAGAATCCCAGGCTACGTGGACCAGGGAAACTGGCTTGCAGGGAGGGCTGATGGATTGGAGGACAATTTTAGAGGCCCACATGTATCCGAGTCCCCAGGATTTGGGATGCTGGCCCCTCTGGGAGTGAGGTTACTAGACCTGAGCACCCTTCAGCTGGGGGTGGGGGAGGCCCAGACCTCATCAGACCTTATCTCTCTTCTCCGCTCATTTCAGGGATGAGTCCCTGGGGATTTTTTTTTTTTTTAATGGGCCAGAACTAAGAGACCTGACCCAACTTCAAAGGCTGGGAGGCAGGAAATGTGGTTGAACTGTGTGCCCTGAGGGAAGGTTGAACCGGTCTGGCGAGTGGGCAGCCGCGTCTCTGTCGGGGCAGAGGGGGAATGGGGTGGCCCCCGGCTATGGAGGGAAGAGTCCGCTTCGCCTCCCGCTGGCTGTGGAGGTCACATACCCTGAGGCCGCATAAAGGGTGAGCTGGGAATGAACCTGCGCAGGTGGGGTACCCAGGAAGCTTTCGCAATTGCGTGGAGAGCACTGATGGAGAGATTACAGAAAGTCACCCTGATCCTGCTGGTGGGTGGAAACCCAGAGGAAAATAGTGGGCCTGGAGGCAAGGCCATTGTGTGTTTAAAAAGCCACGTGGTCTGAATGAACGAGTCATTTAATATTTTAACTTATCTGACTTGTTTGTAACCGCTGTATGAGAGTTGTAAGAATGAACCTAGTTTTATGTGTTTGAACCTAAAACCAACCAAACAAAATAAAAGCAACGTAGATTGGTAGTGAGGAGTCTTAGTTTTCTATTCTCGAAAAGTTCTCCGAGGAGTTAATTAAGAATGCAGGTCAGGGGCAGGCCGGCCAGTGGTTATTTAAATTTTACTTAAAATGGACTCTCCCTGTGGATCGTTAGGGCATTTCAGATGCAAACCTAGCTCCTAAGGGAGGCTGACCCTAGAACCATTCACAGTACAATTGGTATTTAAAAGAAAAACGCTCTGAATGCCTCAGGTTTTCAGGAAACACAAATCTTTTCTGATTCGTGAAATCCTGATCCAGCGGGGAGTAGTAGCGTAAACCTCGTGGGTGGATTGGGGCTCGGGAGCGTTGAAGAAAGCTGGAGGAGCTTCACTGCTCCAACATGGGGAGCATCGTTGTCCCAGTTGGAGAGGGTGGGCTCTGTGTTGTTGGTAAGGAGGTTGGGAGCACCAGTTCTTAGGGAGAACAGCTTGCTGCTGCTGCTGCTAAGTCACTTCAGTCGTGTCCAACTCTGTGTGACCCCATAGACGGCAGCCCACCAGGCTCCCCCATCCCTGGGATTCTCCAGGCAAGAACACTGGAGTGGGTTGCCATTTCCTTCTCCAGGGAGAACAGCTTAGGGTACTAAAAAAAAAAATCCGAAAAACAGAAGAAAGGAAAAACCCACAGTAGCTCAGGGAAGGACTACTGCTTTGTGGCTCTGAGTCTGGCTCTGGGTCCAGACTGTCTGGGTTTGATTTCTGGCTTTCTATCTCTGGAGCCATAGGCAAACTACTTAGCCCTCCTAAATCTCCAGAACGGGGCTAAAACTGTCCTCATGCCACAGGGTGTGAAGGATGAAATCCTCGAATGGATGCGGAGCCCCTAACGCAGAGCACGTTGTTTGCCATCCAGCCCCGCGGAGAACACTGGCCTTAGTGCCCTGCCCACCTTGGCTTGAGCTCCGTGTGCAACTAGCCGCTGTTGCTGGTGTTACAACTGCGACAATTATATTATTAAAGATTTAATAGAAGTTGCAATTGAAGCCGCGTTCACCCTTGGTGCAAAATACTATCTCCCTTTCGTTAGAACATTGTTCTCTTCAGGGCACTGAACCTTAAGAAAGGCAAGTCGTGCAGGAGGTCCAGAGGAGGATTATTAAACCATCGAGGGTGGAAAACCGGCCGTCGTGCCAGCAGCGCACTAGCTCGGAAAGGCAAGGGGGTAGAATTTCTCGCTGGGGAAAAGTCAACAGGGTTTGCAGAATCCCAGGCTACGTGGACCAGGGAAACTGGCTTGCAGGGAGGGCTGATGGATTGGAGGACAATTTTAGAGGCCCACATGTATCCGAGTCCCCAGGATTTGGGATGCTGGCCCCTCTGGGAGTGAGGTTACTAGACCTGAGCACCCTTCAGCTGGGGGTGGGGGAGGCCCAGACCTCATCAGACCTTATCTCTCTTCTCCGCTCATTTCAGGGATGAGTCCCTGGGGACTTGTCCTGCTCACAAGCACATCTTTAAGACTGTGATGGTCCTGGAACCGGAGTGACTCCCTGGTCTGACTTAAAAGGGTGTTTATGAGCCTCTGGGAAGCTGACCGCAGGCCGAGAGCTGCCTAGCACTGCCCGGGGGCTCACACCCATTGAAAACACCCTGCTGTCCTGTTGAGGCCATCCTTCCGAGATGGAAGGGGCACAGGGCTGACCGCAGGGGTTCTGCCTGAGACTCTGGCCTGGGCGCCCTCTGATCTCTGGGGCTGGAGCCCTGAGCTTGTTGGCCTGCTCGCCAGCCCTGGGGGTCCCATCCTGGGTGCCATCGGGCGGTCCTGGTGTCTCTCACATCGCGGGCACTGTCTCCCTTTCGGCCTGACGCAGGTAACAACGGCAGAGGGGCTCCTGTGTTCACCGGGGAGGTGGACTGCACCTACTTCTTCACATGGGACACGAAGTACGCCTGCGTGCACGAGAAGGAGGCCCTGCTGTGCGGTGTCTCTGATGGGAAACAGCGCTTCGACCTGTCGGCGCTGGCCCGGCACTCAGGTAGGCGGCCAGAGGTGCACGAGAGCCTTCCCTCTCGCCTCCTTCCCCACCAGCATGGTTGGAAATGCTGTTACTGTTCTCTTTGTCAACTGATCGTATCCCAGCCCTTCCTCCCTTCTCACGGAGCAATGTGAATTATCAGAGATGACACTGGCTCAGGAGGTGAGATATCTGAATTTGAGGTCAGTGTTGCTATTCCCAGTTGGAGTGCCTTGGGCTCCTCTTATCATAGTTCAGTGAAAAAACGACCAAGTGCCTTCCGTGTGCCAGGCCCTGTATTTTGTGATTAGAAACTTTTTTTTTTTAACTCTTGTTGCTGAGAAGGTAGATCTTAAAAATTCTCACCCCACACACACAGAAATTGCTAGTTTCTTGTGATGAATGTTTATCTACACTACCGAGGTGTTCATTTCACGGTGTGTACGTATTTCGAGTTGTGTTGTATACCTACAGCCAGCATGTGGCTTCCCAGGTGGTGCTAGTGGTTAAGGAATCCACCTGCCCATGCAGGAGACCTAAGAGACGTGGGTTCGATCCCTGGGTCGGGAAGGTCCCCCTGGAGTGGGTTCGATCCCTGGGTCGGGAAGGTCCCCCTGGAGAAGGGCGTGACCACCCATTCCAGTGTTTTTTCCTGGAGAATCCCCGTGGACAGAGGAGCCTGGCGGGCTGCAGTCCATGGGGGTGGGAAAGAGTCAGACAGGACTGGGAGACTCGGCTCGGCACGGCACAGCACCGGCGGGTTGCCTCTGTCACGTGGAATAGCACATACGCCAGGCAGGGTGGCCTGAAGCCGCATAATCACCAGCTGCTATGGGAACGATGACTCATGTGTTCTGAGCCCCCGCTGCTGAGGGCCGCTTCACGTTGGAAGGAGGATCCCTCTGTTGTGGGTGCCAGTCTGGGAACACGAGCCCCATCGCAGATGCTCTCAGGTAGTGGATTGCCCCGGGAGTTACCATCCCGGTGCTCTTGTGGTTTGGCACCTCTGAGCTGCGGGCCTGGGGCCGTGGTTCCCTTCTGTGGGCTGGTGGAGAGGCTGGCCTTCTGTCTGCTGGGCGGGCAGGGCTCTCCGCTCTGCTCAGACCGGGGTGCGAGGCCTCTGCTGCCACGTCCAGCTGTGTTGACTCGAGCAGCTTGCCATCCTCCTCCTCCCCCGGTTTTTCCTTGCTGTAAACTGAGTGCTGCTTTCTAATCCCTCTCTTCACTTTCCTTTTTTTTTTTTTTTGTAACCATCCCTCTGTCCAAGGCCCAGCCTGAGGTCTGTGAAGGATGCAGAGATGTGTTCAAGCTCAGCTGACTTTGGCCCCCCTCTCTGGTTCTGTGAATAATCAGTCCTGAATATTCTTTGGAAGGACTGACATTGAAACTGAAACTCCAATCCTTTGGCCACCTGATGCAAAGAACTGACTCATTGGAAAAGACCCTGATGCTGGGAAAGATAGAAGGCGGGAGGAGACGGGGACGACAGAGGATGAGATGGTTGGATGGCATCGCTGACTCAGTGGACATGAGTTTGAATAGGCTCTGGGAGTTGGTGATGGACAGGGAGGCCTGGCGTGCTGCAGTCCACGGGGTCGCAAAGAGTCGGACACGACTGAGTGACTGAACTGACGTGGTTCTTTGGGAGCAGGGTTTTTTTTATGTAGCGTTTGCACCCAGGTAATTAAGATGCTGTGAAGTGAGAGCTGAAATCCTTCCCTGATAGTTAGACGTCCTGTGTGAGGGCCCCTCAGCCCTCCCACCGCAGCTTTCAGAACCGTTTGTCCTTGTTTAGCAAGTGGTCCTTCCAGGTTGCTGACGGCCCTGTGTAGTGAGTGGGTTGTGCTCCCACTGATGAGGGGTTTTCGCTGTAAACCCCGGACTCCAGTCTGTGCAGGAGCATCCTCTCAATGTGTACATCCGCCTTCCCTCCTGGTCCTCAGTGACGTCCACGGGGGCCATTTGGGGACGGTCCGCCTTTGACTTGCTCTCTGCTCTCAGCCCCTGCTGCTTCTACCTCTGTGGATGTTTTCTGTTCAAACACGACTGGGTCGTGAACGGTTTTGAGTTCAGGGACCACCCATGTCTTGTTTATCTTCTGGGGGCCCCGAGTGCTAAGCCCCGGGCCGGGTCTGCCTTATCTGTGGTCTGGAGGCAGATGCGTCACCTGTGGCCTGCGCCTGCCAGGTCCCAGCGCTGGCGCCTGGCTCTGCTTTTCAGTTTTTTGATTTCAGACTCTGAGGCTTGGGAGAACTTTTGCTGTTTAATCCTCAGGCCGCCCCGGTAAGCTGCCTCTTCTGAGGAGCTCTTTGGGGCTGGTTTGTTACTGTCACGTTCAAAACAAGCCTAAGATTCCCCTGTATGTCTGTGCCTTCAGCCTGCCCGGGTCCAGAGATGTGAGAGCCTGTTGTTTAGTGACCACGGGCCTTGACCTTCCGCTTCATCACCATCTATGGTGTGACTCACACAGAAAAGCAATCACTGCCTAGGGCTAGAAAAAGCTTTTTTTTTTTTCTCTCGGTTACAGAACTGGAACAAAATTGGGAAGCTGTGGATGGCAGTCAGAGGGAAGCGGAAAAGAAGCATTTCTTCATTAACATCTGCCACAGGGTCCTGCAGACAGGCCAGGCACGGGGCTGCCCCGAAGACGCGGCCGTGTGTGCCGTGGGTGAGTGGTACCCTGTGGTGAGCCGTGCCTGCGCGTGCAGGCGGAGCTGGGCTGCATCCAGGCTGGAGGGAATGAAGATGAGCTTCCTGTGGTTCATCACAGCCTCTTCTCTCTGGGTTCAGCACATAAAGGATGGGAGGGAAAGGAGAGTTTAATGACTCAGATGTAGGGAACTGGGGCACTCGGGCGTCTTGAAGCAGGCGGAAGCCTTCTGATGTGGGCTCCCTAGAGAGAGAAAGAAACATGTGGGAAAATCCTTGGTTATCTTTTCACCTTGTAACCCGAGGAAGAGAACTGCCAGTGCTTGTATAAAAAAAACTGATTTTGATTTGTTAACGACTGTACTGCCTGGAATTGTTCAAGAATTATGGCTTCCGGGGAAGGGGACTCTCAGAATCCTGTATGAGAGAAGTGGACGGACCCTTTGAGTTCCTTTGGCTTTTAACTGTGTTGGCCGCAACTTCTCAATTGGATATTAAGTGTTTAAACATGTTACTTAAGAGTCACCTGGAAAGCGACAGGCAGAATAATTGGAATCTGTTTTGCAAGCATTAGATAAGCAATTGTGAATTGTTAACTTTTTCATTAATTTTTATTGGAGTACAGATGCTTTTTGTTCCTTGGTAGCTTAGGAGGTAAAGAATCTGCCTGCAATGCAGGAGACTTGGGTTCAATCCCTGGGTGGGGGAGATCCCCTGGAGAAGGGAAAGGCTACCCGCTCCAGTGTTCTGGCCTGGAGAATCCCACGGACAGAGGAGCCTGGTGGGCTACAGTGCACGGGGTCACAGAGAGGCAGACACGACTGAACGACTAACACGGTGCTTTACAGTGTTGGGTTAGTTTGTGCTGAACAGTATAGGGAATCAGCTCTGTGTATACATGTATCCCCTCTTTTTTGGATTTCCTTCCCATTTAGGTCATCACAGAGCAGTGAGGAGAGCTGTAAGGGATTGTGAATTTAAATTTAAAGTCCAGGTTGGATTTTAGGAATTGTCCCAGGCTTCAGAATTGGTGGTGTGTCTTTTTAAGCAGGCGTGTCCCTGCCTTTATTTAAGAAGGACTTGAGACAGAGTTTCGTTGCTTTATTGTAAAAGTCACTGAACCAAGACTTGAGTGGTCACCTGCTTGGCCCCCTGAACAGATTTAGTTTCTACTTTGGTCACGGGACAAATGCTACCCCCCCGGTTTCAAATGACCTTGTGCCTCAGGGCAGCTGAGGCCCCCCTAAATGGGGGAGCGTTGTTATTTTCCGAGATCTCGTGACAGGCATTTCTGCCTCTGTCTGCCTCCCCTGCCCTTGAAAGATGCTGTGAGTCACTCTCGCACTTTTCCTCCTCCTCTGCCTGGAGGTGCCCGCGGGGTCCTCAGCGAGGCCGCCCCTGCTCGGTCAGACGTGTCACTCGCGTCTAGAGACCCACTGACCGTCCCGAGCAGGCTTGGCGGGCTGGGAAAGGGGCCAACGCACACCTGTGGGCCTCGGCTCCCTTCGGTACCTCTGCGTCTGCGTTGTTAACCCCTTTTGATCATGTCTTCTGTTTTGTTTCCCCTTTGCTTTCTCTTTTCTAGATAAGAACGGAAGTAAAAATCTGGGCAGATTTATTTCTTCTCCCACCAGAGAGAAAGGAAATATTCAGCTCTCGTACTCAGATGGTGATGAGTGCAGTGGTGGCCAGAAGATAATGACAAATATAACACTCATGTGCAAACCAGGTACAAACGAAAAGCACAAACAGAAAACGTGGGGTCTCCCGGGCTCCTGCCAGGGGCACCCGCGCAGTCTCTGTTTCCCGTGTTCCTCCCCGGCCACCACTGGGATGACGCAGTAGAGCGCTGAGGTCCAGAAGCGTCGCGGTGGCCCTGCTGGATTCTGTCGCCCCCGCCCCAAACCGGCCCAGAGATGGAGAAACCATATGGTGTCCGAGGGGGTCATGTTGCAATTTTCCAGATGAGTTATGCTCTCGGCACGGTTTCCACTTCCTTAGGCCTGGTGCCGGCCGATCGTGGGGCCCTCTGACTTCCTCCAGAGGGGGACCATCACGAACGGCTCAAAACGTTGTCCGTGACCTTAGCGGGCACACAATAAATACTCCTCTTGATCTGCCTTTATTTATAGGTTCACATTGTTTTCCAGGGGTCAGGATCTATATATATATATCTGCACATTTTTTATGTTTCTCAAAACATGGCATTCTGTGAATGCTCTTCTGTGTCCCACGGTCATTATTTATCATCTGTCGGGACTTCCTTGTTGCTGCTGGCTTGGTTTTACTATTTTTACTCATTTTTCTCTATTGTTGGATTAATAACATGTTTCCAGCATTAATTGTGCTATGACATGTCCCCGCTGCCTCCTGTTGGAAGATTTCCTTTGGATAAATTCCTGGCTGTGAGATAAGTTCAAGGACCGGGACAGTATTTTTTTTTTTTTTTAAGATTGTAAAATATACATAACATAAAGTTGACCATTGTAAAGGAATTGTAAAATACACGTAATCTGAAATTCGCCCCTTTAACCGCAGTTGAGTGGCGTTAAGCACCTTACGTTCACATTGTACGTTAAGTACGTCTACACCACCGTCCATCTGCAGAACTTTCTCGTCCTCCCAAGCTGAAGCTGTGTCCCCATTAAACACTAGTTCACCCCCACCCTCGTCCTGACCCTCTCGGTGTGACCACTCTCGCGACCTCAGATCAGTGTTTATAGAGCTGGTTTGAGAACCATGGAAGCGTCTCGGGACCGGATCAATGACCAGTCTGGGTATGCCCATCAACAGGTGACTTAGAAAGTGCCCCGGTGCTGACAACCTCCAGGGCTGACGGCTGCTTCTATGAGTTTGTGTGGCACACGGCCGCGGCCTGCGTGCTCTCCAGGACCGAGGGGGACAACTGCACGGTCTTTGACTCCCAGGCAGGTGCGTGTCCGAGCGCCCGTGGGGCAGCCTCTCCTGCGGCCGCTTCAGCTGGCTTTTGTTTGTTTTGTGGCTGTGCTGGATCTGCATTGCTACTTAGGCTTTGCTCTGGTTTCGGGGACCGGGGGGCTACTCTCGAGTGTGTGGGGGCTTCTCATTGCAGGGGCTTCTCTTGTGGAGTGTGGGCTTCAGTGGTTGTGGAGCACGGGCTTAGCTATTATCCAGCACGTAGGATCTTCCCAGATCAGGGATCGAGCCCATGTCTCCTGCGTTAGTAGGCAGATCCTTAACCACTGAGCTACCAGAGAAAGCCTGTTTGTTTTCTTAACATTTTCTCTTTGAGTGTTTCAGAGTTGATAACCTGCTTCAGAATTTATAGTAATACTGTGTGACCAGAACTCTGCAAATCTGGTGTTTGAGGCTTACTTGAGATAATGAAAAAACCCCTCTGATAGTCATAGTTGCAGTGGGTTTGCTAATCATGAGCCCAAAGAACACGGGAAATAAAGCATGTCTGGAAAGACGTCCCGAGTGCCTTTCTGGCCGTGAAACCCACCGTAGCCTTTTCAAGGTCATTGTGTTGTGGTTGTGGTCCCGCTTCTGACACACCGGTGGTTCATTCAGCCAGGAATTGTGGGCTCTGACTCGGGCATTGGGTGAACATGGCAGGAAGGGGTGAGTGAGGCGGTGGGGGAGGCCCGTCCCCTGGGGAAGGTCGTGCCGTCTCCATGCCATCGGGCCGGCCCAGCCTCTCCTGCACCCCACGGTCTGACCCCCCTGGGGTGCTTTCGGCTCTTTCTTAGGGTTTTCTTTCGACTTGTCGCCTCTCACGAAGAAGGACGCCTACAGGGTCGAGACGGACAAGTACGAGTTCCACATCAACGTGTGCGGCCCGGTGTCTGTGGGCTCCTGCCCGCCAGACTCGGGGGCCTGTCAGGTGTCCAGAAGGCAAGTGGCCGCTCTGTGATCCGGGTGCGCCCTCGGGTGTCCCGCGTCCTCGGGTGTCCTCCTCCAGGACAGCTCTGCCACCTGCCGACGTCCTTCCCCGACGATCCTTTAGACCCCGGGAGGGCCTGGACTAAGGGCGTTTAGTTTCCGGAGGAGGGGCAGGACAGGAAGTGGGTCAGTGGGGTGGGGGGGCCCTCGCTTCTGTGCAGTCAGCCCTTCTCGGGCGCCTAGGCGGATCTATGCCCACGCTTCTCCAAGTCCAGTGCAGCGTTAGCTCAGATGAAGGGAGCTGGGCCTTGAAGCGGCGCTGACAGGTCTGACGTCGGGGTGGGGTCGCCTTCGCGCGCGCCCGCTGTGCAGAGATCCTCCCGCCCAGGTCCTGGCAGCCCCCACGCTCCCAGTGTCTCCCAGCGCTGGTCCCACCATCTTTTCTGAGAAACGCTTGGCCTGTTTTAGTGATAGGAAGTCTTGGAACTTGGGACGCAGCAACGCTAAGCTTTCGTATTACGACGGGATGATCCAGCTGACCTACAGGGACGGCACACCCTACAATAATGAGAAGCGCACACCGAGAGCCACGCTCATCACCTTCCTCTGTGACCGAGACGCCGGCGTGGGTTTCCCTGAATATCAGGTGGGAGCCACGGGTGCCCATGTGCGTCTGCGCGGCGATGGGGGCGAAGGAGGGAGAGGTTGTCAGTCTCGTAAAGGCTGGGGAAGAGAAGAAAGCAGGTGGAGGCGGGGCTCGTGACTCTTCTGGAGCGAGGGAGGTTCTGATGGAGCTGACACGTGAGCTGGGATGGTCCCCAGGGAGAAGCTGTCACGTTGTCTTGCTTCCCGGGCCTTATCCAGGAGCCTGTCGTGGGCCCTTTATTTAGAAGCAATGCCGTTATTAGTCTGGTTTCCTGGGCACATCCTTAGCTCCTTTGATTTTAATTAATCCTTTTAGATTTGCCAGGGGACACGGGCAGTGTGTATTTTCTGACGAACAGGGGGCCGTACCACCCTCAGTCACAGCCCTCGACACTGCTGGTTTGGGGTACAAACCGCGCAAAAGCAACAGCCCTGCCTTATTACCACTAATGGAAGCTAGAGTTCCATCTTAACTCTGCTGGGCTATGTTCCCTTTAATAGAACGAGAGGGGGTGGACAAAGGAGATGAGCTTGCCTCCGATTCTTACTAAGGAACAAGCGTCCCACCTTTTTCGAAATGCTGGCTTTGTGTAACAAGTCCCTTTCTCTGCCGTCCCTCATGTGTGTGTCCTGAGATTAGGAGGAAGATAACTCTACATACAACTTCCGGTGGTACACCAGTTACGCCTGCCCGGAGGAGCCGCTGGAGTGCGTCGTGACTGACCCCGTCACACTGGACCAGTACGACCTCTCCAGGTGAGGTGGGCCCGCCTGCCCTCAGCCTGGCCCCATCCAGTTAGGGCCGAGGTTGCTGCTGGTGGGCATGTCCCTGAGCCGGTGAGAGCGTGCAGGACCAGGGTGGGGAGCTCCAAGCTGCATGAATTCTAATGATCTGGGAGCCTTCGCAGGATCAGCCAGTGTTTGCCCAGCACAAACCTCCGTCTTCAGCTGCATCCTTCAGAGCGATGCCTGTCAGTGCAGAGGTGTGGGGGCGGTCCCAGGTGTACAGAGAGGGCTGTGTCTTGTGAGGCTGGAGAGGAGGCACAGTGGGCCGGCCTCTGGGGGTTTGATAGGCAGCACACCTTCCCTAACGACTTAGAAATGAATCATCAGGCCGAAAGCAGTTGGCTGGAAAAGGCATGTCTCCCCGTTGACCTTTCAGGCTAGCGAAATCCGAGGGCGGTCCTGGGGGAAACTGGTACTCACTGGACCACGGCGGGGCACGCAGCACGTGGCGGAAGTACTACATCAACGTGTGTCGCCCTCTGAGCCCGGTGCCTGGCTGTGACCGCTACGCGTCTGCCTGTCAGATGAAGTACCAGGGCGAGCAGGTGAGGCGGCCCTGCCCTCTCTCCCGAGTCCGGGGCTTTGCGCTGGAGGGTGGTGGTGGGGGGTCTGAGTGGGTCTGGCTCGCACCGAGAAGCCCCTTGAGACGGAGAGGGGGGTCTCGCTAAACGCTAAGCTTTCGTATTACGACGGGATGATCCAGCTGACCTACAGGGACGGCACACCCTACAATAATGAGAAGCGCACGCCGAGAGCCACGCTCATCACCTTCCTCTGTGACCGAGACGCCGGCGTGGGTTTCCCTGAATATCAGGTGGGAGCCACGGGTGCCCATGTGCGTCTGCGCGGCGATGGGGGCGAAGGAGGGAGAGGTTGTCAGTCTCGTAAAGGCTGGGGAAGAGAAGAAAGCAGGTGGAGGCGGGGCTCGTGACTCTTCTGGAGCGAGGGAGGTTCTGATGGAGCTGACACGTGAGCTGGGATGGTCCCCAGGGAGAAGCTGTCACGTTGTCTTGCTTCCCGGGCCTTATCCAGGAGCCTGTCGTGGGCCCTTTATTTAGAAGCAATGCCGTTATTAGTCTGGTTTCCTGGGCACATCCTTAGCTCCTTTGATTTTAATTAATCCTTTTAGATTTGCCAGGGGACACGGGCAGTGTGTATTTTCTGACGAACAGGGGGCCGTACCACCCTCAGTCACAGCCCTCGACACTGCTGGTTTGGGGTACAAACCGCGCAAAAGCAACAGCCCTGCCTTATTACCACTAATGGAAGCTAGAGTTCCATCTTAACTCTGCTGGGCTATGTTCCCTTTAATAGAACGAGAGGGGGTGGACAAAGGAGATGAGCTTGCCTCCGATTCTTACTAAGGAACAAGCGTCCCACCTTTTTCGAAATGCTGGCTTTGTGTAACAAGTCCCTTTCTCTGCCGTCCCTCATGTGTGTGTCCTGAGATTAGGAGGAAGATAACTCTACATACAACTTCCGGTGGTACACCAGTTACGCCTGCCCGGAGGAGCCGCTGGAGTGCGTCGTGACTGACCCCGTCACACTGGACCAGTACGACCTCTCCAGGTGAGGTGGGCCCGCCTGCCCTCAGCCTGGCCCCATCCAGTTAGGGCCGAGGTTGCTGCTGGTGGGCATGTCCCTGAGCCGGTGAGAGCGTGCAGGACCAGGGTGGGGAGCTCCAAGCTGCATGAATTCTAATGATCTGGGAGCCTTCGCAGGATCAGCCAGTGTTTGCCCAGCACAAACCTCCGTCTTCAGCTGCATCCTTCAGAGCGATGCCTGTCAGTGCAGAGGTGTGGGGGCGGTCCCAGGTGTACAGAGAGGGCTGTGTCTCGTGAGGCTGGAGAGGAGGCACAGTGGGCCGGCCTCTGGGGGTTTGATAGGCAGCACACCTTCCCTAACGACTTAGAAATGAATCATCAGGCCGAAAGCAGTTGGCTGGAAAAGGCATGTCTCCCCGTTGACCTTTCAGGCTAGCGAAATCCGAGGGCGGTCCTGGGGGAAACTGGTACTCACTGGACCACGGCGGGGCACGCAGCACGTGGCGGAAGTACTACATCAACGTGTGTCGCCCTCTGAGCCCGGTGCCTGGCTGTGACCGCTACGCGTCTGCCTGTCAGATGAAGTACCAGGGCGAGCAGGTGAGGCGGCCCTGCCCTCTCTCCCGAGTCCGGGGCTTTGCGCTGGAGGGTGGTGGTGGGGGGTCTGAGTGGGTCTGGCTCGCACCGAGAAGCCCCTTGAGACGGAGAGGGGGGTCTCGCTGCGAACTCATCTGCCCTACCCCCCCAGAGATGCGATCACGCTTGAATCGTTGCTCAGATTTAAAATGAAAAAAAAAAAACAAAACCCTGGGTTTGGGGAACCGCCTCTGCTCACGGTTCTCTGCAGAGGAAGTGACTCTGAACAGCAGACGTCTGTCAAGGAGAGTTTAAGCTTCCACGAGCTCTTGCTTCTGGACCGATTGGAGGGGACGCCTGCTTGGCAGATCCGAGCGCCAGCCCTTCTTGCCTGGGTGCGGGCTGCACGCTGTCATTCGATGGAATGCAGTCACTGCCAGAACCTTGGCCACGCCCCCCGGGGTGCCTTGTTGTACACAGCGCCTCTTAAAATAAAGATGTCTGTGTGCTTTAAAAATAGCACGTCGAGGATGTACTTTTCCTGGGGTCCGTTACACGGCAGCTCAGAGGTGTTTTCGGGGAAGCTGGTGAGCGCCCCCTGCTGGTTGAGTGGAGCGTGGTGGTGTGTTGGTGTACACACTTGGGCACACGTGTGCTCTGTGTTGGAGCAACGGCCTCCAAGGACAGTCCGCTCTCGTTATTCATGGATTCTGTATTTGCAAGCGGTCTTCTTGCTACCGTTCATTCGTGACCCCAGATCAGTGCCGGGTGCTCTCACGGTCTGTTGTGGACATGGGCAGAGAGGCCTGGTGTGGCTCTGCAGTTTTGTCTAGATTCTGCTACCCAGACATCTAAACGACGGAGGCGAGAGGGGGCGGGCAGTGCGGTGCCGGACGCTCCTGGCTCCTGGCCACACGTGGACCGGGCTTGGTCCTTCCTCGAATGCCTGGGAGAAGAGTGGCCTTGGATGGGTCGCTTAACACGTCCGAACTTCGTTTTCACTTTTGTGAAATAAAAAGGATCTACCAGGGTTTTAAGGCTTCAGGATCGCAGTCTATGGGAGATAAATGTCCACAGAGATCAACGTGCCCCCTCCCTCGGTGTGCGGGGAGCGGGTTGGTTCTAGGCTCCTGGCTGGTGTCCAGAGCCCAAGGGCGCACAAGTCCGAGGCGTGCAGTGTCGCAGACCTTGCACGTGCCCTGGTGCACATCCGCCCCGCAGCTCCTCTGCAGATGACTCAGTGTCAGTGCTGTGTTAGTAGACGCGGGTGGCTAATGTAAGCTTTGGTTTTTGGAGCTTTCTGGGGTTTCTTTCCCCTGAGTGTTTTCCATCTGAAGTCGGTTGAATTTGCAGATGCAGAACCTGTGGGTTTCGAGGGCGGACTGTGTTTCCCCTCTGTGGAGGAGTGGTGGTTCGCATTCGCTAATCCAGCATCTGTGGCAAGTCTGTAGGACACACCTGCCGTGCACAACGGAACACCCACTGTGTCAGTAACGAAGAGCACAATTGGTCTCTCTCCAGAGGGAAAGCTAACAGCCACGTGTGTCCGCAGGGCTCGTTCTCTGAGACCGTCTCTATCAGCAACCTGGGGGTGGCGAAGACGGGCCCCGTGGTGGAAGACAGCGGCAGCCTGCTCCTGGAGTACGTCAACGGCTCCGCCTGCACCACCAGCGACCAGAGGCGCACCACCTACACCACCAGGATCCACCTCGTCTGCTCCACCGGCAGCCTGGTGAGGGGGCGGGGCTGCACCGCGACCTCGCTCGGTCCGGCTCCTCTGTCTGCACGGGACACGGGTTCTGCTTGGTTCTGCTTCCGCGTGTGCTGCATACCCGGGGAGGCCAGGGCCACGGCAGGGGTGCCTCTGCATCTGCCCTCCTCCAGTTTATGCCCAAGCCCTACATGTTGGCTTGGGATGCGCACCGCAAGGTGCTCCCTTAAGCGTGAGCTTTCTCTCTGAGCCACACAGATGCCATCCTGCATGTGAGTTTCTGTGAGTTCTGGAGGGTCCCAGAGTTCTGTGATCTGAGGGTCACACCCCATAGCAGATGAGGTCTTGTCCAAACACCATGGCTCACAGATGAGGAGATGGAGGCCGGGCCCCGTGGGTGGACACCGAGGGAAAAATAACAAGCGGTTTGTTGGGAAAGCAGGAATGAAATCTCCAGGCTGGGAAATGGAGGGGGTGACGGAGACTGCAGGCAGGCCCGAGCTCCTTAGCCAGGGCCGAGCAGAAGAGAAGATGCGACGTGAAGATGCTTCGGGGTCGTTAGATACAGTCTGCACTTTTCTCTTTTTTTTGACTTTTTATTTTGCATTGTGGTTTAGCCGATTCACAGTGTTGTGATGGTTTCAGGTGGACAGTAGAGCGATTCAGCCATACAGGTCTGAGTCGCCATTCTCCTCTGAACTCCCCTCCCACCCACACGGCCACTTAGGGTTGAGCAGAGTCCGCCGTGCCACGCAGCGGGTCCTTGCTGGTTATCCATCTTAAATGCAGCATTGTGTACAAGTCCCTTCCAAACTCCCTAACTGTCCCTCCCCCATCCTTCCCGCCTGGGAAGCCTAAGCTCATTCTCTTAAGTCTGTGAGTCCATTTCTCTTTTGTAAATAAGTTCATTTACTGTGTCGTTTCTTTTTAGAGTCCACATGTAAGGGGTGTCTCACGATACTTCTCTTTCTCTGTCTCACTTAACTTCACTCCCTGCTGGTTTTTAAAAGGCAATGTGGTAGAAGATATACCAGTATAACACAAGATTTACCATCTTAGCCATTTCTAGGTGTAGAGTTTAGCGGCATTAATGCCGTTGCAGTGCTGTGGTTCATTTCCACTGTGTCCATTGTTATTCTAAACCTAATTGCTTTTTTTTTGACCTGGAGTTTTACATTCATAGTTGCATCACGTGTTTTTGGAGCAGTCACCAGGCCCTTCGGTGGACATGCAGTGGGGATGATAGAGTTCACGTTTGTCGTCAAGCAGGTTATTTCCGAGGGTTGGCGGCACATCGTAATGGTCAGTTGCAGCGTCTTCCACTTTGGTGGACGTGTTACTGGCCCAGTGCGTCCGCTCCACCTAGCAGGCGGGGGCTCGGTCACTTCCATCCTAGTCGTCTTACAGACGTCAAGTTCTCTCTGTCTTTTGCCAGCACACAATTTCTTTCCCAGGAGATCACGTCTTAAGGGCTTAAGAAAGTTGCCCTGATAAGGGGAGGAAAAGCCTCGTGGGCCGATCTCGGCTTGTACAAGCAAAGCATTGCATAGCTGAGCCATAAACACACACTGATAAGCCTGAGCCGGGCTTCCCGAGTTCTGCTCTCAGCGCCAGGAAGGAGTGCTGGCTGAGCAGCTGGGACCTCGCTGGCCGCCTCCGGGCCCCTCCGAACCCCACCCTGGGCCCCTCTCTCCCCTCTGCTGGGCCTCGTCCCCCTCCACTCCCCTCTCTGGAATCTCTTTGTGGTGGAGATACTGGACAGTTCTAGGAAGCCCTCTCAGACCCTTACTTTTTCAGCTTCCCTCGTCATCCTATTTGGACGGTGTTTTTCAGTTTCCACAGCGATTTCATGTTGCTACTATATCCCTCAGCACTGGTCCATGGCCTGGTGCATTTCATGGGCCCAGGAAACATGGAGTGAACGGAGAGCCACATCCCCAGGGGTGCTGTGCTGCAGTCCCCCCGGGCTCTTCACGGCCACATGGTGGGGCCGCAGGGACGGCGTGTTTGCAATTCACTGTGGGTGATGCCGTGGTGGAGAGGGTGGGGAGGCGTGGGGACCGGTGGCTGTGTCCCCTTTCCCTGCGTGTCTGGGCGGGCGCCTCAGCTCCTCCGTGACTCTCCCCCCCCCCCCCC
>SJYT01068198.1:243682-297775 GCA_006410635.1 Cephalophus harveyi
CCCCCCCCCCCCCCCCCTGCTGCCATGTCCTCACCTGTCAGGGAGGGTGGCGGAGATCCCCCCCAAGGCTGATCGCACCCCAGGTGTCCGGCCAGCCGTGGAGACTGTGCCCGTGTGGGAGCTGGTACGGCTCATGGTCAAGCACACCTCGCCCCATTGGCCAGTCTCGCCTGGGTCTGCAGTGGTGTGGCCGTGCTCGTGTGCATCTGGCCCGTGGGCCCAGCTTTTCTGCGTCTGGGTCTAGTTGAGTGCAGTTCAGTCGCTCAGTCGTGTCTGACTCTTTGTGACCCCATGAACCACAGCACGCCAGGCCTCTCTGTCCATCACCAACTCCCGGAGTTCACTCAAACTCATGTCCATTGAGTCAGTGATGCCATTTGATCATCCCATTCTCTGTCGTCCCCTCCTCCTCCTGCCCTCAATCTTTCCCAGCATCAGGGTCTTTTCACATGAGTCAGCTCTTCGCATCAGGTGGCCAAAGTATTGGCATTTCAGCTTCAGTCTCTGTCCTTCCAATGAACATTCAGGGTTGATTTCCTTTAGGATGGACTGGTTGGAGCTCCTTGCTGTCCAAGGGACTCTCAAGAGTCTTCTCCAACACCACAGTTCAAAAGCATCAATTCTTCGGTGCTCAGCTTTCTTCACAGTCCAACTCTGGGTGCAGAATGGTGTTCAAAAGCGCAGTCTCGAACTCTGACCCATATTTGGATCCCAGTTCTACCACTTACTCTTGGTGTGACCCCCCAGGTAGATTCACTGGCATTCACGTGTAAGAGAGAACAGTCTCCTTAGTAGGAAAGACGACATCGTCATCAGATGAGGCAGGTTAAGCTCCTCACCTGCTCCACCGTATGTTAATCTGCTGACTTGAACTCTTCTTGTTATCCGACTAGTGTTCTGGTGGTTAGAGAGCGTTTCATGGCCTTGAGTTGACTTGTTTCCCTTGATTTGGCCTTTCAGCATACCCATCCCATATTTTCTCTCAACTGGGAGTGCGTGGTCAGCTTCCTGTGGAACACGGTGGCAGCCTGTCCTATCCGAGTCACCACGGACACAGACCAGGTACTGGGCCCCCGACGGAGCTGCCCCGACCCCGCCCCTCCCTCCGGCCCCTTAATCCCTGCCTGGATAGCAGGCTTTGGAAGGGGTCCTGCATTCCCCACCCTCTGTCCTGGCCCACCTCCCGGCCTGGGATGAGAACCAGGACTTCCCTTCTGCTCCTCGGTTTCCCAGACCCCGCCCTCTCCCTCCCTCCCGCTGTCCCTCTGGCCTCACGCGGGCCCCGGGGCACTCTGCCATCGTGGGGACAGAGACTTAATTTCACATCATGGCCACACCCGGGACGTGTCGGAGCCCCCTCGGCCGTAGGATTCGGCCCATGTGGCTCATGTGACGCTCGAGGTTTTTACGCCCTGACCCCAGCCACACCTCTGCCTCTGCCCTGCCTGATGTTCTCACCTCTCTTTTGAAGTTCCCTCCGAGGGGCAGAGCTCCCCCAGAGAATGTACCCGACTCGGGGAGGATGCGGGTGGGAGCCCTCGGGCCCCCGCCCACCGGCAGGGCTTTCTGAAGCCACTGTGCGGTTCTCTGTGTAGGGTGGGCGGGGTGGAAGAAAGACATGGGGAGGGGGCTCACTGCACCTCCTAGAATTGAGGAGAGACGGAGTTATTTGTGCATCTCTCATGGATCTTTCTCTGATTTGGGCTCCCCTGATAGCTCAGTTGGTAGAGAATCCGTCTGCAATGCAGGAGACCTCCAGTTTGATTCCTGGGTTGGGAAGATCCCCTGGAGAAGGGATAGGCTACCCACTCCAGTATTCCGGGGCTTCTCTGGTAGCTCAGATGGTAAAGAATCCGCCTGCAGAGTGGGAGACCTGGGTTTGATCCCTGGGTCAGGAATATCCCCTGGAGAAGGGAAAGGCTACCCACTCCAGTATTATGGCCTGGAGAATTCCATGGACTCTGTAGTCCATGGGGTTGCAAAGAGTCGGACACGACTGAGCGGCCTTCACTTCCCTTATGGTTCCTTACTTTTCCTAGGGGCTCAGCCAGGGTCTTGTTCAGGTGAGTACAGCAGTCTCGGGGTCTCAGGAGGGGGCACCGTTGAGCTGCTGTCCCCCTGGGGCGCCTCAGATGCGGCACCAAAAGGGGCCATGAGCTCATCCGGGGCTGCTTCTCTGACGGGTCAGTGCCAGGCAGACGTGGGCGATGCTCTGTCCCTGCCGTGTTCTCCAGAACCGGGTTTGAATGTGCCTCTTTGCCCCTTTCATTCCCTCAGGCCTGCTCCATCAGGGACCCCAACAGTGGGTACGTGTTTGATCTGAACCCACTGAACAAGTCCCAAGGATACGTGGTCTCGGGCATCGGGAAGATGTTTCTGGTAAGACTTGTGGGGTGCACTCTGATTTGCCTTGGAAGGACGGGAGGAGGCGCGGAGCTCACCCTCATCTCGTGACGGGGGAGGCGGGTGTCCTTAGGAGCCATCCAGGGCACGGATGGCAGCCCTCACCCAGGAGGAGGCAAGAAGTCCAAGGGTAAGGGGAGATGAGGTGAAACCCTTGCCCCCTCCCGCTCTGCAGATGGGAACTAGGAACAGAAGAAGGGCTGCTCCTGGTCCTGGCCCTGCATCTGGTGTGGTGACCAGGCCAGCAGCATGCACATGGCCTGCAAACTTGTGGCCAGGGCAGTGTCTTGAGGGTGGGGCCCAGCAGGCTGGTTCTCATGCCCACTGGGGTTTTGAGTCCCTGGTCAAAAGGAAATGGTGATCATGCTTGCCTATAAAAGGGAGACGAGCTGATGGCATGCTCCAGAATCTTCCGACAGCCCCTCCTTCGTAGGCGGCCCTGGCAGTGTGTCTGGAGCTGCGAAGAGGAGAAACTCCACGTAGTGTGTTCCGTTATAAATTAAGCACTGTTGGACAGAGAGAGCTTTTTAAAAATCTGTATTTAGGTTTAACTTTTTCTAGCAGAACCCACGTTGGAAGAAGAGAGTAACCTTTGAAGCAGGGATCTCATCGCAAAGGAAGCTGAGATGAGAATGTCATAAAACCAGTACAGAGGGGCATTGTAGGCACAGTGCGTGTGGGAGGGCGTGCAGGTTCCTCCGGAGCCTTGAGACCCCCGACGGGGCTTGTCACCGACACACGGCGGGCTTGTCAGCCAGCAGCACGGTACTCGTGGTCCCTCCCTTCCCCACCCCCTCTCAGAAGTTGCTGCCCTAGAGTTTGGCTCATAACAGGTTGTAATAGGTGACTGCAGTGTATTTGGCTGCCTGTGTGAGTGCAAGAGGCAGGCAGGAACTTCAAGATCGAGCCCCTTAGGGGATTTGTTAGAAAATGTAAGTTCCCTGGGGGACTTGCCTGAGGAAGTGAGCCCGGAAGAACGTGCCAGAAAAGATGACGACGTCTGTAGGGGCCATGCTGGAAGAGGTGATCCCATGGAGAACCGGCCAGAAAGGTTGCTTCTGTGCGGTGGCCGGGGGGCAGGAGGAGGTGACGGGTGCAGGGTCGCAGACAACAGGGACAGGCTCCGGATGGTGGTAGTGGTGGGGTGACCAGGCTCCCGGGAGCCAGGGCGCCGGGCTTTGTGCTGCCAGAAGGGCCTCGGACAGCACCGCCCACCAGCCGACTACTTGGCGTTGCATCTTGGCACCTGGCCCTGCAGGGCTGGGCTGCCACGTGTCCTCCTGCGGGCTCCGTGCTTCTGCGACCGCGCAGCCCACGTGGCTGCAGGCCATCGGCCTGAGTGTGTTCTCACGTGGCCGTTTCTTAGATAGGAAACTGTGATCTTAAGGAAAGACACTTTGTATACAGAGATCTTAACTTTGTGTACATTGTCCATAAACACTGACCGGTGATAGAGAAGTCTGTCTGTGCCTCACACCCAAGAGCGAGTTCTCCTTCACTCTGTCAACTGCTGGATTTAAGTGGAACGGTGTCAGTAGCTTCGAGAGTTACAGGGCCAACACAGTACTGTAAAGCCATTATTCTCCAATTAAAAATAAAAAAGAAATACAGGGGTATCCACTTTTTCCAAATTTGGATGCATCTAAATACGTTTAGATTTGATTAACAATTCAGGTTTGGGGAGAAAAATCAAATTTTAATTTTTTGACAGTAGTCATTTCTAAAATGTCTACTAGTGTATAACTGAATAATAGTCTTTATCTAGTGTAAATGGATAAATCATTACATAAAAGGGAACCGGATAAAAGGTTAAATAACGTGCAGTTTTCTGTGTCATATTCTATGGATATAAACTTAGAGCAAGAATTTTCAGGAGCATTGTTAGATTAGTATTAAGCAGGTTAGGAATGTGTGGGCATCGATCATGTTGGCAGATCTTACCTGTACTTTTTCTAAAGAATGAGCTATGTGTATTATATAATATACACATGTGTGTTCACGTATATATATATAAAATACACATATGTATATTCACGTATGTCATATTCATGTGTGACTTCATAAAGCCATACATAGAAAAGTTTTTCAGAACTTAAGAATATTTAAAACAGTTTTTCAGAACATAAAACAGGTTTTTACACAACAAAAGCCTTTTATTTAAATTAAAAAAACGGGTATCCCATTATATTTACTTTTTAATGTGACTTCAGCCATAAGTGCTTTTCCTATTATAATCAAAAATACTGCAACATTCTGGCTGTATATGTTGGCATATATTGTTGCATGCAGACTGTCTCATACATTTAAAGGTAGAGGGCTATCTAAATAAACCATTCGAGGCAGTTTATGGACATTGCTGTTGGGGCTTTGATTTTTGCCTTATGTACTAGCTTTAGGATTTAATTGCCCAGATGTGGCAGGTTGGTCATTTCCGTGATATTGAAGAGTCGCAGCTGTTTGGCAGGGCAGGGTTTGTGTTGCGGGGTTGTGGCGGGGTTTGCGTTGCGGGGTTGTGGCGGGGTTTGCGTGGCGGGGTTTGCGTTGCGGGGTTGTGGCGGGGTTTGTGTTGCGGGGTTGTGTCTGCGGCGGGTCATGCAGCCTGAGCTGGCGTGCGGTTCTCGCCCTCTGGCCTGCAGTTCAACGTGTGCGGAGCGATGCCTGCCTGCGGCACCCTGGATGAGAAGCCAGCTTCCGGCTGCGAGGCAGAAACCCAGACAGACGACGTGAAGACCCTGAAGCCGGGCAGGCTGGTGGGCCTGGAGAAGAGCCTGCAGCTGTCCACCGAGGGCTTTATAACCCTGACCTACGCGGGGCTTCCTGCCCACCCCAGCGGTGAGCTCAGACCCCTGTTGGTTTAGTGACTCACCAGTGTCCTGGTGGTTTTGTGACTGTCGACCTTTCCCAGAGTAACGTGCGCGTCCGTGGACGCTCCGGGTCTGGATGCCCTCTGGCCTCACATGCACCGTGTGTGCCTGGCCTCCAGGGTGTTCTCCCGGCCCCTAAGTGCATTCTGCAGCCGGAGGGTCCCAGACTGCTGGGTTCTGTTCACACACGCAACCCCCAGCATCTTCCCCCAGCACCTCCAGCAGCTCCTCTGATAGGAAAGTGTTCACCTGGCCTCTTGTCCCGTTTTTCAGATATCGAAGTGATGGGTGAAGATAGTAACAGTTTTGCCGTCTTTATTGGGTTCTCATTTCTGTTCCTTCCTGCGGCTCTAACTGTAAACAGAAAGTTGCCGTCGTGGTGTCACAGGTGTGACGCCGAGTGTGAGTGCCCCGGGGGATGGTGGTGGTGGAGTAGCAGCTACCGTGCAGGCCTGCTGGCCGCCGCGTGCTGGGCCCACGTGGAGGTGCTGTGTGTGCTCAGCTGCTTGGTTCTCCACCAACCCCAGGCACCTCATTCTTGGCTTATGCCCTTCTTAACCACCTCCTGGCATCCCAGGTGATGAAGGCCCAGAAGGCCTCACGCCCTGGACAGAGAGCCAGTACTGGGAGCCAGGTCTCCTGCTTCTAATCCTGGTTCTGCCGACGGACACATTTACTCAGTGTTGCGGATCAGAGGCCCCCAGAGGTGCCCCCCACACACATACAGCCCAGGGCCACGCAGCTGGTGATGAGCACAGCTGAGGTTGGAACCCACGTGGTCTGACTTCTGGACCTGCGCACTTCTCACCACACTGGGGTGGGCTCAGGAAGGAGCATTCGTGTGATGCCTGGTGCCCAAAATAACAGGAGCTGTCTGAGTCCATGTCAGAGGGAGCCGGGATCCGGAAGGGAGTAGGGATGGCTCTGCCCGTCTGCGGGCGTCAGCTCGTGCTGTGCACCTTGCCTCAAGCGGACAGATCCATTAACACACTGGGAAGAGGACTTGTAGGGTGTTGAAAGGCTGATTTCGGGATTCCTGGGAAGGGGGCTAAAAATCAGGGGTCTTCTTCACTTCGAGGACAGAAGACGTGGGTCTGGGGGCTGCTGTCAGGTCTGCAAAGGGCTGGCCTAGAAAGGGAATTGCTCTCGTTACGCCTCATTTGTTGGGGAGAATTCAGACAGACGGATCATTTTAGTCTGTTCGTGGAACCCAAGGGGACGGGAATTCTTTGCTTTACAGATGTAAACTTCCTCACCTCTGGAGCCAAAGAGTCAGCTGCTCACTCACCTCAATATCCAAAAGGAAATGTGCTTCACTCTTGTTTTTTATTGACATTTTATTAAAAAAATTTTTTTTGGCCACCCTGTGCAGTACGTGGGGTCTTAGTTTCCCAATCAGGGATTGAACGCATGCCCCCTGTGGTAGAAGCTGAGACTCTTAGCCACTGGACCATCAGAGATCACCCTTCAGTCATGTTTATAATTCTCTTCATTTCCAGTTCCAGAGTCTTATTTAAAAATGGAATAGATTAGGCATCTACATATCCTTTTTTTTTGTCCTAATTTGGAAAATGACCCCAGTGTTTAATAATGAACTAGATTAGACATTTATGTGTATGTGTGTGTATATATACATATATATTTTTTACCCTAATTTGGAAAATGACCCTCTGTCTCTTGCGGGGTTATCAGTGTGGTCGTGTGGCTGACAGCCGCTGACATTTCTCTGCTGGGTTGGGATCCAGGCGCCAGCAGCTCCCCGGGGGTGCAGCGCATGTCTGACCTTAGAGCTGTGTTGCTCCAGGCTTGTCCCTCCCTCTCCCTCTGCTTCAGTGTCCTCCTGTGAAAACCAGGCATCTCTGGGGGCCCCCGCAGGACTCAGTAACCCGGTAATGACGCCGGGGCTCTTCCCTCGTGGAGCCTCCGCTCGCGTGGGCCCCTCCCTGAAGGAGCCTCCGTCTTGGCAGTGCCACCTCCGCTTCCTCCCTGCCCCCCTCCCCAGCGGTCTGTGCTCGGCTCTGCAAGTCGAGTGATGTTCGAAGTGTTGGGTTGTATCGCTCCTGGCTTAGACCACCCCCTCCCGACCCGGAGTTCCCTGTGTGCCCAGAGCAGCAGCCAGGCCTGTCCAGTGGCCACGGGCGCCCTGCTGCTCCTCGCTCGGGCCCCTCCGACCTCCTGCTCCTCGACCAGGAAGGCCCACCCTCCCCATCTGAGCTCTCGCCCTTGGTGTTTCCCACTGCTCACGGCAGTCTCCGCTCTAGACAGCCAGGTGGTTCTTTCCTTCCCTTCTGCAGGGTTGGGCTCAGATGGCACCTTCCAGTGAGCCCAGCCATCGTGCCTTGTCCCCCCGCCACCACCCCCCCGCCCCGCAAGCCCTGGGGTTTCTCAGCCCCATCCTGCGGTGTCCTCCTGCATTTCCATCTGTCCTGCCGAGGCTGATTGAAGTCTGTTCACTGTCAGGGCGCTGAGCAGCCTTGAGGGTCAGCTCCCAGGAGAGCGGGTTTTCTTCTGTTTCTCTCACTCCTGTGTGTAGTACGAACGTAGTAAACATTGTTGACTAAGCCGTTGAAGGAGAGTGATGGTTTTCTAGTGTTTGGGTGGATAAATGGATGTAGCGGTCTCATCCTCCTTGGAACAGAAGAATGCCAGGACACGGTGCTCATGGTGTGAACCTTCCTTGCGAGGGTCACTGTGCCAATGTGTGTGGCCTCTCCTTAGCTCAGGGCCCTGGAACAGACTGGGTGCTCTGACACTGTCTTGGCAGATGAGCCTGGAGGCTCATGTCTGGGCATGCTGTCCCACTGACCCACGTGTGTCCGGCGACGCTGTGGTCACTGCTGTTTCTCAACAGTCTGGCCTTCTGTTCCCAGGGAGGGCTGATGCTTTCATCATCCGCTTCATCTGCAATGACGACATTTACCCAGGGATGCCCAGGTTCCTGCACCAGGACATCGACTCCAGCCTGGGGATCCGGGACACTTTCTTCGAGTTTGAAACCGCGCTGGCCTGTGTACCTTCTCCGGTAGATTGCCAAGTCACAGGTGAGACTGGTCGGAAGTGTGTGTGCGTGCCTTTGAGCATCTGTATGTGTGTATGTGCGTGTGTGCGTGTGTGCGTGTGTTTATTGTCAGGCAACATGATATTTGTGTTACATGTTTCGCTTGACTGATGTGTAGAGTTGTAAAACGTCTCTTGAAGTGACTCTGGGTTCACGGTTTTGAGCTGTCATTTGGGATCAGAAGCTGCTTAAGGACAGAGAAGAAAACCAGGGGGGAAAAGTCAAGTGCACTGGAGGAGAAGAGGATAAGAGGATAAAGCTCAGAAAGGGGTCCCCGACTCTGAGCTGGGTCCTCCCTCTTTGTGGCAGCCCCCACCTCCTCGGCCATGGTGCTCTGTTGTAACGGCTGGTTTTCTTGTTTGTTTGGTTGGTTGTTTCTGTGTTTGAATTAAAAGAAATTTTTAAAATTGGGAATCGCAAAACTTTTTTTAATTAAATTTTTTTGACTTAAAAAAAGTCTGTCTGTGCCACATAGCATGTGGGAATCTTAGTTCCCTGCCCAGGGATCGAACTGTGCATTGGGAGCTCCAAGTCTCAACCACGGGACCGCCAGGGAAGTCCTGTCACAGCAGTTTTGAGTGCCAGGGCTGGTGCATGTTTCTGCAGGAGAGGCCTGTCGGCCTCCTGTGGGTCTGCTCGTTTCTGTTACGAGTGTTCGGTTCCTGCATCCTTGGCCTTTGGGGTTGAAAGGTGGTGTCCAGAGCTCCCAGGAGGGCAGGGCTCTGCAGCGCCCCTGTGTGTTTCAGACCCCGCCGGGAACGAGTACGATCTGAGTGGCCTGAGCAAAACCAGGAAGCCGTGGACCGCGGTTGACACGTTTGACGAGGGGAAGAGGAGAACCTTCTACCTGAGCGTGTGCACGCCGCTCCCGTACATTCCCGGCTGCCACGGTGCGTGCCGTGCCCTGGACTCGCGCTCGCCATCCCTTCCTCCCCTCCCTGCCACCTTCAACGCTGTCTCCCGGCCCTTGCAGGCACCGCCGTGGGGTCCTGCCTGGTGACGGAAGAAAACAGCTGGAACCTGGGCGTCGTGCAGATCAGTCCTCAGGTGGGCGCCAACGGGTCCCTGAGCCTCGTCTATGTCAACGGGGACAAGTGCAAGAACCAGCGTTTCTCCACCAGGATAAACCTCGAATGTGCCCACACGACGGTGCGTGTCCGTGCAGTCTCCTTTCTGCCTCCCCCAGACTCCAGGTCTTGCATCTGATGTTGAGCTTGCCAGAGTGTTTGGGAGTTTTAGGCTGTTGATGGGATTGGACCAGAAAGTCCTGGCCTGGTGTGTTTCCTGAGGGCTGTCCTTGTACTTCTCTTGTGGAAGTAAAGAGTTGGGTGTCCATCCTGCTACGGCCTGACTCCCTTCTTAAGTGGACGAGCATGTGCTGAGTGCTGGTTTCCGTTGCAGGGCTCCCCGACCTTTCAGCTCCAGAACGACTGTGAGTATGTGTTTCTCTGGAGAACCGTGGAAGCCTGTCCCGTCGTGCGTGCAGAAGGTAAGACCTGGCCCTGCTCACCCAGGCTGTGGAAGTGTGATGTAGGGCGTGCTCTGATAGCATCTTAGACGCAAAGCCTTGCGCGTGATCGCGAGACGCCTATGTATTTATTAGTGGATGGATAGCTTCTTGTCCTTGAATTTTCCACTCCACTCCATTGTTCCCTTCACCAGCGACATTTTCCTCCTCTGCTGGGTCGATGGGCTGTTGGTGTCTCACACTTGAGAGCATGAACATGAGGTTTGGCTTTAAATGGATCTTCATTTGTCTGGTGACCTAAGCTTTTCTAGAAGACTGGGCAGTTTGTCTTAGGCATATCAGCCAGAAGGAGAGAAAGTGGAAATGGTATTTAAGGCCTGTTTTAAGAGAGTACTTAGCTGATTAAAGGTTGCAGAAGTTTTGCCTGAAGGAGTGTGGGGTGTGTGTGTGTGTGTGCCTGAAGGGGGGGTGGTGGTGTGTGTGTGTGTGTGACTGCCCTTCCCCTCTCGTTCTTGAAGGAGACTACTGCGAGGTGAGAGACCCGAGGCACGGCAACCTGTATAACCTGATACCTCTTGGTTTGAATGACACTGTTGTGCGGGCCGGCGAATACACCTATTACTTCCGGGTCTGCGGAGAGCTGTCCTCTGGCGTCTGCCCAACCAGTGACAAGTCCAAGGTCATCTCATCATGCCAGGAAAAGCGGGGACCTCAGGGATTTCAAAAAGTGGCAGGTACTGTGGTTTTCTTCCTTTTCTTCTTGCAAAAGAATGGAATTCCATATTTAAGATGATCGATTATACCTTGTGTTTTAAGGTCTAAAGACGGTATCTTTCTTAAAAAAGAAGTACATCTGCTGTGTCCTGGTAAAATAGCGTGTTAACGATGTTTCTAGTTTCACTTATTTTTTGTGAAACCACCCAGGACACACACTGACACATGTCGTTAAGAGCTTATTTCATTCTTACTTAGCAACACTAATTAGTTCTCAACTCATATTTCTTCTTTTTTATCCCAACTTTGGGACCCACTGGACTACTGGTGGGTGCTCTGGGGTGGTGCTTTGTAGAACAGAGAAGGGCACGTGTCTGGTACGGGGCTGGGCCGTGAAACTGGTAGGGCAGACTGTCGGTCCTCACGCTCTCAGCAGCTGGGCAGGTGGCGATGCACTTATGAATTTTTTGCAAATCGTGAAGTAGCTGACAGGGTGAGTCCGTGGGCCTCGCTGAGGAGCCGGCGTCCTCTGAGCTCATCGGGTCGAGGAGTGTCTGCCTGGCATCCCTCTGTTGGTCTGTGGTCTGGTGTCTGTTGGTGCGGAGGTCACGGCCTGGGGCGAGAGGAGGCCTGGTTCAAGGAGCCGGCCGGCCAGGCGGGCTCGGCCTCGTCGGGGTTTGTGCAGAGCGTGCGATGGGCCGTGTCTGCTGGCCACCCGGAGGCTTCCCGAGCCAGTCCTCATGTCCCCGGCTGCTTCTTCGGCAGGTCTGTTTACTCAGAAGCTGACCTACGAGAACGGGGTGTTGAAGATGAACTACAGCGGGGGCGACACCTGCCACAAGGTGTACCAGCGCTCCACCACCATCTTTTTCTACTGCGACCGCAGCACGCAGGCGGTGAGTGTACTCAGGGCGCGGACTTCGTCCTGGCTTTGCTGCCTTCATCTTTCATAATACGAGCCCGCTCTTACCGCCTCATGCAACCTCCTGGTTGAACCTAGTTCAAGTGTGTGATTCACAGACCCGGTGTTCAGCACCTCGGTCAGTTTTGTCTCGAGCTTAACGAGCAGGTCCGTCCCTTCCTATGTGCGTCCTCAAAGCACCGGCCACCCAGGGTTTCCCGTTTGACGCGCTCCTCTCTGCCCTTGCAGCCCGTGTTTCTCCAGGAGACTTCCGATTGCTCCTACTTGTTCGAGTGGCGCACGCAGTACGCCTGCCCGCCCTTCGACCTGACTGAGTGTTCATTCAAGTAAGTCGGTGGGGTGTTGGCTCTCGGGGGGCAGTCGGTTTACATGGTAATACTTTGCTTTAATAGTCAGTGGCCGGCGGGGACGGGGAATTAGATGAGGTGAGTCCTAGGCTTTAGTCCTGCAGATTAAACTCTTGGATCGCTCTTGGCTTAGGTCCATTGCTTCTTGGGTTTCAGGTCCTCTGTTTTGTATTCTTTTGTTTTGTTGGAGGGTACCCTCCTATACTGTGGAGAGGTTGGGTAGCAGAGAACCCATGCATTGTCTGAAAATGCCGCTGACTTACTTGCTCTCAGATCTGATTGACTGGGACTAGGATTAGGACAGAGTCAAATCAGTTTTCCTTCAGTTTTGAAGGCCTTGTCCCGTTTCCAACAAGAATCATGCACATTTGGTGAAAAAGTTTGTTGCTCATCTTCTGTGAGTTTTTACTCCATTCTGGAATATTTTCTGAACTTAAAAAAAAAACTATCCTTTGGAAAGTTTTATTTTAAATTTCACATAAGTCGTTCTAATTATCTCTGAGGATACGAATTCTAATTTTTGTTTTCTTTTAAAAAAAAATCTCATCATGTGTTCCCTGAATTATAATCCATTTTCTTTTAACGGTTGCCTTACACATGTATTTTTGATTTAACAGGAAGCTAAAGTTGACCCATAGCTCTACCCACCCCTCCAACCATGAAATAATGGAGAATGTTTTAGCACCAAACACACTCTCCCAAACTCCACAGGACTGTGGGCTAGTGTTCTAGTTCTTATTTTTTTCCTTCCCACATAAGTTGTAAGTTGTGGTTTTAAAAAATGCTCATTGGTTGTTTGACTGTATAGATTTCTTCCTTTGAGAACAAACAGAAATATCTGTTTCTTTGGCTTACTCTTCCTTTTTGCGTTGCACCCTTTCCTTTTGACCTAATTTTCCTTCTCTAAGTACTCTGTTTAGGACGATGCCATGCAGCGCGCTTGTTTGCAGGCTGCTTGCCTCTGGTCTCTGTTGGGGTAGGGAGTTTGTGCCAGGATGTCCCACCTGGGACTAGGGAGGAACTAGTGCCTCTTCCGAGCCTGGCTCCTCGGGCTGTTGGAGCTGGTCCTGGGGTCCGAGCCACACCGTAACACTGCGGGGTGGTCGGGTACTCGTAGGGAGTGTGTGGAGTTAATCTTGGTCTTCGTGTGAAAAGGCTGAGTTTTATCACCACTCGCCTGGTGCAGAAGTCCAGGTGAACACTTCTGTGTGTGCGCACCAGCCCTTGGGAGGTAATCCGTCTAGGGCCGCTGTTAGGGAGTCTGGCCTTTCAACCCTCGCTCCATTCCTGGGTAGATAACCTGCCTTTTCTGAATATGTTCTCTTGGCTTTGCTCTGTGGCCTCAGTCTGTTTTCCTCATGCGTGGCTTTGTTATTTTTGTTTGCTTGGAAGGTGGTACTTTCTGAAACTGAAGATGTGTGCCTGTTGTTCAGTTAGGGATATTTTCAGTGACTGTGTTTTTGAAGGTTGCCCTAACCTAGTCTGTGCCTTTTGTTCTGGGCCTTTTATTAATCATATCTTAAACTTTGCCTGCTGTATGCACCGTATATTTTGAGTGGTTTTAATCTGTTTCTGTACTGCATTCTGTCTCCTTGGAGCTGTTTCCCATTACCTGGTTCTCGCATCAGCTAGTTCGATTTGCTCTTCTACATGTTGTCTTTTTAACTTTTGTGACTGAGTTCCGTTTAGTATTCTTTCTCTTTCCTTCCTCCATTTCATCATTTCTTCTCTCCACTCCGCCCCCCTTCTTTTATTATAGTTGCAGTTTCTGCTTTTAGGTCTTTAACCGTTTACAGTACATCTCTATCCGTTACGTGAAGTTCTCGAGGATCAGCTCCTGCAAATGTCTGTGTCTCCCACAGATGCCGATGTTAATGCCAGCCCCATCCTTTCACTCTCATCCCATTAATGGTTCCTCAACTTTCAAAGTACCTAGAGTTCTGTCTTCCAGAAGCAGCACTGCCCTCCCCCGACCCTGGTTTAGACCGTCCCCATCTCCCCCTGCATGGGTGCATCGGTCCCTCAGTGATCCCCGGCCACGGTGGACTGGCCCTGCAGGGGTTAGAGGCCGTATTAGACGAGACCAGGTGTGTGTTCAGAGTGGTATGGCCATAGACCAGAGTGGTCCTGGGAGACTGTAAGTCAGCCCAGGCCGATCTTGTCGCGACCCCGCGATGCGATGAAGCCCCCGTGTTGCTTGGAGCTACCAGCTGAAGTCGGCTGGTGGGGACTGGAACACCCCTTGCCCTGCTGCCAGCCTCAGCCCCCGCTGTGCTGTGGCTCCTGTCTGCTCTGCCCCGTCCACACGGGGCCCCGTGTTTTCCTGTGGACACCCTGGCATTCTGAGCCTCAGGCCCCTGGTTCCCGCTGCTCCCTCTGCCCGGTTCCCTGTGGGGCGGGCTCTTCCGCATCATCCCGAGCTTATTCAGAGATGGCCTTCTCAGAAAGGCCTTCTCTGGCCACTGTCTAAAAATCTTACTTCCTCTTTCCCCTCCCAAAGTTCATATTCCCTTCCCTGCCTTATTTTTTCTCTGCACTCTGATTAGTGAAGTGAAGTCACTCAGTCGTGTCTGACCCTTTGCGACCCGTGGACTGTAGCCCACCAAGCTCCTCCGTCCATGGGATTCTCCAGGCAAGAATACTGGAGTGGGTTGCCATTTCCTTCTCCAGGGGATCTTCCCAACCCAGGGATTGAACCCAGGTCTTCCACATTGCAGGCAGATGCTTTAACCTCTGCACCACCAGGGAAGCACTCTGATTACCACCTGTTATACTGGTGGGCTGCAGTCCATGGGGTCACTAAGAGTCGGATACGACTGAGCGACTTCCCTTTCACATGAAGCCCCCGTGTTGCTTGGAGCTACCAGCTGAAGTCGGCTGGTGGGGACTGGAACACCCCTTGCCCTGCTGCCAGCCTCAGCCCCCGCTGTGCCGTGGCTCCTGTCTGCTCTGCCCCGTCCACACGGGGCCCCGTGTTTTCCTGTGGACACCCTGGCATTCTGAGCCTCAGGCCCCTGGTTCCCGCTGCTCCCTCTGCCCGGTTCCCTGTGGGGCGGGCTCTTCCGCATCATCCCGAGCTTATTCAGAGATGGCCTTCTCAGAAAGGCCTTCTCTGGCCACTGTCTAAAAATCTTACTTCCTCTTTCCCCTCCCAAAGTTCATATTCCCTTCCCTGCCTTATTTTTTCTCTGCACTCTGATTAGTGAAGTGAAGTCACTCAGTCGTGTCTGACCCTTTGCGACCCGTGGACTGTAGCCCACCAAGCTCCTCCGTCCATGGGATTCTCCAGGCAAGAATACTGGAGTGGGTTGCCATTTCCTTCTCCAGGGGATCTTCCCAACCCAGGGATTGAACCCAGGTCTTCCACATTGCAGGCAGATGCTTTAACCTCTGCACCACCAGGGAAGCACTCTGATTACCACCTGTTATACTGGTGGGCTGCAGTCCATGGGGTCACTAAGAGTCGGATACGACTGAGCGACTTCCCTTTCACTTTTCACTTTTCATGCATTGGAGAAGGAAATGGCAACCCACTCCAGTGTTCTTGCTTGGAGAATCCCAGAGACGGGGGAGCCTGGTGGGCTGCCGTCTATGGGGTCGCACAGAGTCGGACACGACTGAAGTGACTTAGCAGTAACATACTGTACGTTAAAAAAAAAAAAAATTACCCGTGGCCTCTCCAGACTTCATAGGATGGGCGATTTTTATCCGTTTCCATCGACACAGCACCACCCCCTTTGGCGTGTAGTTTGTGAACGAATGGCTGACTCTGGTCTCCTCGGGTGAAGTGGCGTCTCTGGCCGTGCTGTGTCTCCACCTGACTTGGATCCCATGGGCAAACTGTGTGTCTTTCTGAAGCTTGACTCTGCACCCGGCAGAAGGCTGGCTCTCGGTACCTGTCCCTGCCTGGGGTTTGTACAGGAAGTAAACCTGCCCCCGAGGAGGTCAACGCCAGCCCAGTTTACCTCGGGGACCGCTGGGGGCCTCCGGCTTGGACAGCAGGTGGCCTGGCCGGGATGCCCCGGTGCTGCGTGTCTCGGCCGTCTGTGTACCCGTCTCCTCACCGCCCTGAGCAGGGCTCACGCTTAGGCTGTGCTTTTTTCTGTCGTTGTTGAGTGCATAATTTCGCTGCACCGAGGCTTGGCGTTTCCTGAGCTCAGGCTGTGTCGCTGCTGATTCCGCCTGGGGCTGGGAGACCCCAGGGGTCAAGTCCAGCCTCTGGTAGGGGCTGTTGCCCTGGGGTGCCAGGAGCACACGCCTCTTGTGCACTGAGCCTTTCCAGCCGAGGCGCTCGAGACCGAGTCAGGATCTGGCTGCCCCTCACCGTGGCGCTTTTTCTTTCCCTGCAGAAACGAGGATGGGAACACCTATGACCTCTCGTCCCTGTCGAGGTACAGCGACAACTGGGAGGCCGTCACGGGCACGGGATCCACCGAGCACTATCTCATCAACGTGTGCAAGTCCCTGTCCCCACAGGCTGGCTCAGGTGAGCGGCGGGCGCGGGGGCTCGTGGCTCGTAGGGAGTTTGTTGGGGGGAGAGAGGGAGTCAGGACGGATTCTTCGAAGTCACGTCCCTCTCCGACATGGGAGTCGGGACACATTAGCCTGGAAGTGGAAGGAGGACTTGTGGGTCTTGCTGACCAGGCCCTGGTGTGGTCCAGGGTCAGTCAGTGCTGAAGGCGTGCTGGGAACGTGAGGACCTGTTTGAAGAGACGGAGGTAGCGAGACGGAGGTAGCGGGAGGCAATCACCGTGGTGGCTGAGGCCAGGGCAGGAGATTGGGAGGCGGGGAATGGCTGTGTGGGCACCACCCTCTGTATTTACTGACAGTGAAGTGGGTGGGGTCCTGGTACGATGCACCCAGACCCCTGGGGCCAGTGATGAGGTGAGAGCTGGTTGGACCCAGGGGACCAGGAGCAGCAACCCAGAGAGACCCCGATGCGCCCCTCGGCCTGCTGGGATCCTGAAGACGAAGCTTGTTCTGTCTCCCTGCCAGGTCTATGCAGCCCCACTCACATCTTGAGTGATTTTTCTCTGCTGCATGCCGTGTGGGCACAGCCCGCTTCCCTTTGCTTTGTGTGCTGGCCAGCCTGGTGACCGCACACTCTCAGTCCATGAAGTGGGGCCGGCCCGTCCTTTCCCCAGGACAGGTGACTTGGACATTTCCAAGACTGGGAAGTTGGCGCAGTTCTTGGTGACTTCTGAAATAAAGATAGCACATGAACATAGGTCATTTGCAACGTCCTGTGGGCTCAGTCTGGGTATTCTCAGCTTCATCCTGTTTGGGGGTCAGAAAAATTGAGGCCGTCCTGTCTTGAATTCTCCTGACTCTCCACATCTGCCCCACCCCCCCACCCCCCAGTCCATCTGCGGTAAAATAATGTTTCATGCCATGAGAGCTCGTGGCAGCATCAGCATCTGACTTAAATGATAGGAATCACTGGTATTTTGGAGTGATTGTTAGAGTCAAATGTGTCGCGTGCCGGACGTTAGGTGCCTTGTGAGTCCTAGTCTGGAAAGCGGGCGATGGTTGCTCTTAATCGTCTCTGCTTATGCTGCAGATCCATGCCCTCCAGAGGCAGCTGTGTGTCTGCTGGGCGGCCCCAAGCCTGTGAACCTGGGCAGGGTGCGGGACAGCCCTCAGTGGAGCCAGGGCTTGACCCTCCTGAAGTACGTCGACGGCGACTTGTGTCCAGACCGGATTCGGAAGAAGTCAACCACCATCCGCTTCACGTGCAGCGAAAGCCACGTGGTGAGTGACCTAGCTGTGTCCACCCCAGCGTGGGTCCTGAGTCAGCAGGACTGACGTCTCGCTTCCTTCGGGTGCGCGGTGAAGCCCTCAGGGTGACCCAGCCTAACAGGGCTCAGGCAGTGCGGCCTTGGGCCTGTGGTCCCGGGCGCCCGCCCTGGCAATTCAACTTCCAGAGTTAGGGGCTCCCCTGGTGGCCTAGTGGCTGAGTATCTGCCTGCAGTGTGGGAGCTGCAGGTTCAGTCCCGGGACTGGGAAGATCCCCTGGAGCAGGGAATGGCTACCCACTCCAGTATTCTCGCCTGGAGAATCCCATGGACAGAGGAGACTGGCGGGCTACAGTCTGAGGGGTTGCGAAGAGTCCGACACGACTGTGATTCATCATTGGCAAAGTCTGACTCAGTCCCCTGGAGGCTGGAGAGAGAACTGCCATTTGCCATCCTGCCTTCATTTTCGGGGGTAAAAACGGCAGGTCAGGCAGACCAGGTTCCAAGCCAGCTCTCGCGTTTCCTGACCGTGCACCCCAGTCCCTTCATCCCTCTCAGCTGGTCACTCGTTACCAACACGAGGTTAGAGAGGAGAGACCTGAGGCTCCGGGCCCCGTTGCTGGCTTGTGGTTGGTGCATGAAAGCCGGAGTCTTGTCTCATCTCTGGGCAGTCCCTTCCCCAGAGGGTTGGTCTGTGCAGTGTGGAGGTGGGTACAGAATTAATTGTCTTCCTGGACTGGTTTTTTTTTACCATGGGGACATCTCCATCTGGGAGATGAAAGTGCTTTTGTGGGAGATGTGGGTTGTGGCTACGGGCCGTGAGGACAGGCTGAACTAGCCCACTCAGTGTCACCGTCCAGCTGCGTGTGGCCAGCATTGGCGGTGAGGGAGCCCCAGGGAGAGGCGCATGGGGGCCTGAGGCCTGCCCCCCTGGATGGGGTGGATGTTGAGGTTCTCCTTGGGAGACCGTGCGGAGGCTGAGCCTGGACCCCCAAGCTGCTGGGGTGCAGACACCCTGAGCCCCCATCGACTCCCTGTGTGACTGAACGGAGAGGCTCATGGCTGAGCAGGACAGCTGAGGGGCCCCTGAGTGCTCTGCCCGTGGGTGCCCGGGTCTGGGTTATCTGGGGAGAAGGGTCCTGCTGCCCCAGTCTGGCCTGAGCCGTGTGGATGAGGCACGTCCGAAAGGCGGGGAGTCTCCTCGCCTGAGCGGTACAGGGGTCGGTCAGTTCACAGCTATCACTAGTCCTCCTGGCGGCGCTTCCCTTTTTGTCCCCTGTAACAAACTTCAGTTCCGGTTTTCGGGGCGTGACCTCTAGTTTCCTCATTCATGACTCATGGTGGCTCTCTGCTCATCCTTCGCCTGCCCCGTCCCCCGCACCCCATCTCACCGCTTGGCTGCAGGGACATGCCCCTGGCCCCCGCGTGGATCTCAGGCCTCGTCTCGTCCTGTGTGTGTCAGGGCCCTCGGGGGCATCTCAGGAGCAGATGCTGACCCCTTGCCTTTTCTGAACCTGCCCCTGTCCCATGAAGACCCCGGGACGGACAAGTCACAGGCGGCACAAGCCGTCTTTGTCTTTGCTCGTTTTTAGAACTCCAGGCCCATGTTCATCAGCGCAGTGGAGGACTGCGAGTACACCTTCTCCTGGCCCACGGCTGCCGCCTGCCCGGTGAAGAGCAACGTGCACGATGACTGCCAGGTCACCAACCCCGCCACAGGTGAGTGAGGGGCCCCGCCAGCCTCCCCCGCCCCGTCCCCGCAGTGAGGGACCCTGCAGGCCTCCCTCGCCCTGCCACGGGTGAGTGAGGGGCCCCGCAGGCCTCCCCCGCCCACTGCCGGCCTCCCCCGCCCCGCCCTGCCCCTGCAGTGAGGGACCCGCACCTGCAAGCCCCCCCAGCCCCCAGCATGATGAGAGGCCCTGGATGAGGTTGAGAAGCAGGCAGTGTCCTGTCTGGAGGTGGACGTTGGCCTTTTGTGCTAGCTCTGTGGGCTGCCGTTGACTGGGGAGTTTCCTTCAGTGGAGAAGACGGCCCGTCCCCCTGAGGCCTGTGCCCCCGCTGCCCCTGTTTCTGGGGCTGTTGGTCCCTGGCTCTTGGCTTGTGGAGCTGGAGTTGATCTCCTTTTCCTTTTCAGGGTTACTCTGGGCAGGGGGCGGGGCAGGGGGACACCCAGGAAACTGCTGAGTGTCAGCACTGGGGACCTGGACCTGGGAGGCCGCAGGGTGCTTCTCTGGCAGCCAGAAGTGCTGTTGGGCCTCCCCAACTTCTCCCCACCCCGAATCACAGGGGCTGCTGAGGCCCAGCCCCAGGAGGACGCCCCACCTCCCCGCTAATACTCTCTAGCGGGTCAGGAAGGTTCTCAGGGCCGGGCTGGTGAAGAGGGAAGATTCATCACGAGAAGTCCGGGGCCAGATGGCCCGTAGGATCTGTGTCTGAGCAGGTGGTTGAGGGGTCACTGTGTCCCGCTGCCCACCTGTGCAGGACACCTGTTTGACCTGACCTCTCTGAGTGGCCGGGCTGGCTTCACCGCCGCCTACAGCGAGATTCTGGGGCTGTTGGTCCCTGGCTCTTGGCTTGTGGAGCTGGAGTTGATCTCCTTTTCCTTTTCAGGGTTACTCTGGGCAGGGGGCGGGGCAGGGGGACACCCAGGAAACTGCTGAGTGTCAGCACTGGGGACCTGGACCTGGGAGGCCGCAGGGTGCTTCTCTGGCAGCCAGAAGTGCTGTTGGGCCTCCCCAACTTCTCCCCACCCCGAATCACAGGGGCTGCTGAGGCCCAGCCCCAGGAGGACGCCCCACCTCCCCGCTAATACTCTCTAGCGGGTCAGGAAGGTTCTCAGGGCCGGGCTGGTGAAGAGGGAAGATTCATCACGAGAAGTCCGGGGCCAGATGGCCCGTAGGATCTGTGTCTGAGCAGGTGGTTGAGGGGTCACTGTGTCCCGCTGCCCACCTGTGCAGGACACCTGTTTGACCTGACCTCTCTGAGTGGCCGGGCTGGCTTCACCGCCGCCTACAGCGAGAAGGGGCTAGTCTACCTCAGCGTGTGCACGGACAACGAGAACTGCGCCTCCGGCGTGGGTGAGTGCCACCTGCCCTCCACGCCCCTCTCCGGTGAAGAGATCACACACCTTCATCGGCAGCAACCCTCTTGGGGTTGGGGCGGGGGCCGTGAGGGGGTGATTTGTAACCATGGGGTGGAGTATTAGACGTGTAGCATTTGTTGAAATCGGGTAGCACTCCCAGGAGTGCCAGCTGTGGCTTGCAGCGTCTGGGTCTGCAGGAAGTGCATTATCAGGAAGCAAGTGCTTTGGGTTCCTGACTGTGTGTCCTTCCCACCGGCTCTGTGCTGGGCACAGGGGCCTGCTTTGGGCAGACCAGGATCAGCGTGGGCAAGGCGAGCAAGAGGCTGACCTACGTGGACCAGGTCTTGCAACTGGTGTACGAGGGCGGCTCCCCTTGCCCCTCCAAGACTGCCCTGAGCTACAAGAGCGTCATCAGCTTCGTGTGCAGGCCCGAGGTTGGGCCCACCAACAGGCCCATGCTGATCTCCCTGGACAAGCGCACGTGCACGCTTTTCTTCTCCTGGCACACGCCCCTGGCCTGCGAACAGACGGTGAGTCCGGAGCGGCCCAACCCGCCCAGCCCAGGGGCCCTCCGCTTCTCCCGTGGGTCCCAGGGCACCCCCACCTGCTTCTTTCTCATCCACTCCCGTGTTCCCGATAATGCTTGGTTCAGAGTGCTTGACGCTAAATAAAGCACGTGGCGGGGTTGGGGGTGGGGTTGATCCTCCTTTAGCGCGTTTCCCGGTCAGCCTAAATCCTCGCGGTGACCACTGGTCAGTGGTCAGGAGCTCAGTTGTCGTAGATGCCAACATAGAGGCGTGTTTCCCGTCTATAGACCGAGTGCTCCGTGAGGAATGGCAGCTCCCTCATTGACCTGTCCCCACTCATCCACCGCACCGGGGGTTACGAAGCGTACGATGAGAGTGAGGACGACCGCTCCGACACCAGCCCCGACTTCTACATCAACATCTGCCAGCCGCTCAACCCCATGCACGGGGTGCCCTGCCCCGCCGGCTCCGCCGTGTGCAAGGTTCCCGTGGACGGCCCCCCGATAGTGAGTATGGGGCCCGAGGGCAGCAGCCGTCCCACAGGGTGTTTCAGCAGCCCCCCAGCGTGTTGTGTGCCTTGCTGCTGGTGGAGAGTCTTCAGGCAGAACGAACGGGGAAGTGAGCTGGGACTCTGTGATTCTGGGTCCGCCAGGGGAAGAGGAAGGTGAGGGTTTGTGCGTTGAGCTGTCGCTCGTTGTGGTAGAAGTTGTGGAAGAAAATGTGAACATGTGTGCAGAGCTACGGCATTTTTGTATCAGGTCACAAGTCACCAAGGATGTTGATGGAGCTCGGTGTCTGCTTGAGTGCGGGTCTTGGGTCATTAAAAGCTTGTGAAATACCAGCATGTTCTTTGGTAAATGAGTTTATAGTTAAGGGCATGAGCCAGTTGGCTAATAATAAGCATTCTGCCCTGAAAGCGTCAGTGTACGCCAGCATTTCCCAGCGTAGGTTTGGGTGTCTCCAAACATTGCCTTCACGAGTTATGTCACGTTTTGTCCAGTTCTCAGCGTGTTATTTGAAATGAGGTGCGCCCCAGGAGTGGTCTGTTTCTCGCTTGTTTTAACTGTGGGTCCGGTCCCGAGGGACCTAGGTGTCCTTGCAATGGATGGACGTTACCGGTGGTGCAGGTGGGGAGAGACGTGGGCAGTGGTTGGGGACGTTGGCCATGATGTGAGCTTGACCAGAGCGTGGCTGTGTGACAAGCGCGGGGCCTGGACGATTGGTGTTGGCAGGAAGTGCTTGCCGTCAGCCTTCCCAGCGGTAGCCGGGGAGCCATCTTCTCCTGTGGGGCCCCCTTCTTCCAGGTCTAAAAATAATAGAGGCGGTGCTCTAACCAGAGAGGGTGGTGCGTCATCGTGGCCCCAGTCTGGAGAACAGAGCACGTACACACCACATACACACACTCATCTCAAACACACACTCATCTCACACACACACACACTCTCATCTCACAGACACCTCACACTCATCACACACACACCACACACACTCATCTCACACACACTTCACACTCATCACTCACACACTCATCTCTCACACACCACATACACACACTTATCTCTCATACACTGCACACTCATCTCTCACACACCACACACACACATCTCTCACACACCGCACACACACACTCATCACACACATCTCACACTCATCACACACACCACACACACACTCATCTCACACCACACACACACTCATCTCACACACCACATACACACGCTTATCTCACACACCGCACACTCATCTCTCACACAACACGCACACACACCTCACACACACACACACACCTCTCACACACCGCATACACATACTCATCTCACACACACCACACACTCATCTTTCACACACCACACACACACTCAGCTCTTACACACCACACACACACCTCTCACACTCCACACACACACTCATCTCACACACACACACATCTTTCACACACTACACACACACTCATCTCACCCACCACACACACACCTCTCACACACACCTCACACTCATCTCTCACACACCACACACACATCTCACACACACCTCACACATCTCTCACACACCACACACACTCATCTCACACACCACACACACTCATCTCACACTCACACACAGTTCTCACTGTACACACATACTCATCTCACACACACCGCACACTCATCTCTCACCACACACACACATCTCACACACCTCACACTCATCTCACATACCACACACACTCACCTCACACACACCGCATACTCATCTCTCACACACTCATCTCACACACACCACATACACATACTCATCTCTCACACACACTCATCTCACATGTGCACTATCTCACACGCACACTCGTCTCTCACACACACATACACACCATTTCTGGCCAATCACATTTCTTGCATTTGTGTGTCTATTTGCTCAAAAACACTGGCTGAGCAGCCGGTGTGTGCCAGGGGCCGAACGAAGCCGCAGAAGGTGGTGGGGGTGTGAGTGTGTGCTGTGTGCCCCCCCGAGGACACGCCTCAGCGCCACTGAGGAGACGGGGCAGCCGTGTGGGTTCCTGCCTCCAGCCGGCAGGTCAAGGGACTGAGCACTTTCCCACTGTGACCTGACTCCTGTTGCCTAGAATCTTCGAAAGTGGACCCTGAGTGGATGCCTTGGTGGTAAATTTGTCCCTTAGTCAAGCGTTAGTCCCTCAGTCATGCCCGACTCTACAGCCCCGTGGCCTGGAGCCTCCAGACTCCTCTGTCCATGGGATTCTCCAGGCAGGGACGCTGGATGTGAGTTGCCATGCCCTCCTCCAGGGGGTCTTCCCCACCCGGGGCTTGAACCCGGGTCTCCTGCACGGCAGGCAGGTTCTTGACCATCTGAGCCCCAGGGAGGCCCAGCCCCGAGCAGGAGCACAGGCGCTGCTGCTCAGGTAGCCGATGCCCCCTGGCAAGGTGAGGTTCTCTTTTTGTGCCTCACTGACAGGACTTTTCAGGTGAGCCGCTGGTAACAGGGTTTCTTTAGGTGCTACTTGTCCTCAAAACTGAGAACGTACAGTTTTTGTAACTTCTCTGTCAGCCCTTACTCCTCTAACCTGGGGAACGATTACCTTCCTGAAACATCGTCTGCTTTCTGTTTGTTCAGGATATTGGCCGAGTGGCAGGACCTCCGATCCTCAACCCCATAGCCAACGAAGTTTACTTGAACTTTGAAAGCAGCACCCCTTGCTTGGCGGACCGGCATTTCAACTACACCTCACTGATCACGTTTCACTGTAAGCGGGGCGTAAGCATGGTAAGTGAGCACCGGCCTACGAGGTAGGAGCTGGTGTGCGGGTTGGCCAGCCAGAGCCGGAGGCGCACGAAGCCCATTTTGGACGAGGGCTGCCCGTGTTCACAGCGCCTGCCACGCACCGGGTGCTGTATCAGTGGTGTGTGGAACCATTTCAGGTCCTAAGTTTAGCAATAAGTAGGCCCCCCCTGAGTTACCAGGCAGATTTTGCGCAAGGAGGCTTGTCGTAATAAATGCTCGAGCAAAGAAGTAGCCTTCACCTTTGCCTGGAAGTGAAAGAAAGTGTTAGTCACTCGGTCGTGTCTGACTCTGTGCGACCCCATGGACTGTAGCCCGCCAGGCTCCTCTGTCCGTGGGATGCTCCAGACAAGAATACTGGATTGGGTTGCCGTTCTCTTTTCCAGGGGATCCTCGTGACCCAGGGGTTGAACCCGAGTTTCCTGCATTGCACGCAGATTCTTTACTGTCTGAGCTACCTGCCTACCATCATACTAAAATGTCAACTTTGGGTTTTTTTTTTAATTTTAATGTTACTGATTTTATTCTTGTTGGGAAATCAGACATTTTGGCAGCTGTAATCGTTCAGAATGCAATTCATATTTCGCAAATTAGCAAATGAAAGAAGGCCTTTGGGATAAAAGTATCAGTAGCTGCGATGGTGTACCGTCTACTTTTAAGGAGACCATTGATTTTTCTTTTGTGTGCAGTTAAAAAACAGCTTCCTTTAAAAAAGAGCGCTGTTTTGTTGTAAGGAGTTTTGTGTGAGTTTTCCCTTGCTCTCCATCTGGGAACAGGAGATAAACCAGTGGTTTGCGGCTCCCGTTTTGTGACGTCCTGGGAGGGCTGCCTGATGTCACGTGGCCCTGCAGGGGAAGGAGTCCCCACCGCTGCTCCCCGGAGAGCTCTGTGCTGGCAGCCTGGGTCTCAGCCCCTGTGCTGCCTTTTTATTTTGTATTAGAGTACAGTCGTTTAAGGAAAGAGGAGGAGATGGTCGGGTGGCTTCACCGACTCAGTGGGCATGAATTTGGGCCAACTCCGGGAGACAGTGAGGGACAGGGAGGGCTGACGCGCTGTGATCCATCGAGTTGCAGAGTCGGCCATGACTTAGTGACCGAACAGCACAACGGCATAGCCACTAACAGCGTTGTGATGGTTTCGGGTGAACAGCGAAGGGACTCGGCCAGACAGATACATGCATCCGTTCTCCCACCAAACTCCCCTCCCATCCAGGCTGCCACTTAACGTTGAGCAGAGTTCTCTGTGCTCTGTAGCAGGTCTTTTTTTGGTTATCCATTTTAAATATAGCATTGCGTACGTGTCCATCGGAAACTGCCTAAACTCTCTCTTCCGCCATACTTGTGCTTCTGAAATTCCTAAACTCTGGAAAGCTTACAAGTCCTTTGATGGGAATGGAGTGGACGGTGGCAGGATGTGGCTCGCGGCCGCCTTCCCAGGAAGGGCTGCCATCCTGGGCGTCTGCATGGAAACCTCACAGCTCCTGGACCGACATGTCACCCCCGTTCACGTGTTGCTGGGTGGGAGGGGAGTCCCGAATGACCGAGGTGCGGGCAGCTGTGATCCGCTAGCCTCTCTTGTCTCTGCACATGCGTCTGCGTGTCTGGAGGTGGGGGAGTCTGGACGCATGTCCGCAGGTGCCCCCCAGACCCACGCTGGGTCTCAGAGCGGTGGAGTGCTGAGAGCAATGAGTGTTTGGTGGGGCTTAGAAGCAGGGCATCTCACGCTGCATGTGCGGTCCAGTTCCGAGAGACATTTAATGAACTCTCCTTCCCCTACATTTTTTTATCTTCAGTGGAAATACTTCCTCCATGTACATTAATAGTAAAACGCATTCTCAGCAACAATTAATGTAATTCCTCATCTATTTTTATGGCTGCCGCAGAACGAGGGAGGGGAGGCAGTGGGGACGTTGATGGATATTTATTTAGATACTCAGCCTGTGGAATGTCCGGCTGGATCGTGTCTCGCCCTCAGTATAAACATCCCCTCAGTCTCCAGAGACGTGGGTGGGGACAGCCCCTCGAATGTACAGGAAATGCTTGCTCCCTCCTCTGCTGCCGGAGACTCTTCGGTGTCTCAGGCTTCCCTGTTGCAAAGTTTAAAGACCCCCCCCCTTTTCTCTGAGCTGGTGGTCTGGAGTGCTGGCGTGCTACGTGCAGGGACACAGGGGCCTGGGGGGCGGGAGTTGGGTGCAGGCAGGCCTGCCTGGAGGGGCTGCTGCTTGCTCACCCCTGGTGAGGATGGTGGCTCCCTGCTCTTGGAGAGAGCCCACTGTGGGTCACCCGGGACCCCTGCTGGTCTGGGAGCATCTCTGAGCCCACAGCGCCTGGGGCAGGGGTCCCCGGCCCTGCAGGAGGAGCGGGGAGGTTACTGTGCTTGTTAATCCACGTGGATTTCACACCTGCCCCCCCACCAAAACAGGGGACGCCAAAACTGCTGAGGACCAGTGTCTGTGACTTCGTGTTCGAGTGGGAGACCCCGCTGGTCTGTCCCGACGAAGTGAAGACGGAGGGCTGCTCCCTCACGGACGAGCAGCTGTACTACAGCTTCAACCTGTCCAGCCTCTCCAAGAATACCTTCAAGGTAACGCTGTGCCCCAGAGCCTGTGACCCCGGGGCCCCTGCTGCCTGGCGTCGCTCTCAGGCTCCTCTGCGTGTTAATAATGCGGCCTCCATGAGCGCTGGAGAACCTGCGGTCCCTCAGGCACTTTGGGGGTTTGGGGGACGGACACAGGTGGTCCTCACTCTGTCCCCAGTGCAGGCTTGGCCTGCCAGGGGGGCTGGACGGTGTGCCAACCAGTCACGGCTTGTACCCTAGCTGTGCCCCGCGGTTCAGAGTGAGTCTTTCTCATGGGCTTGCCGAGGATTCAGTCATTCAGTGAGGAGGGTCACGGGGCCTGTTCCAGGTTGCAGATGGAGAGCAGGAGGCCGCTTAGGGCCGTGGGAGTGACCACGTGCCTGAGGGGGTAGGGCCAGCAGAGCCCACGTGGCTCCGCCTCTGCCTGCCGCCCAGCGACCCCCCCCCAGCCCCGACCTGAGACACATCTGGGTATCAGTGGCTGGTCCCGCCCCAGCCTGAATGTCGGGGGGCTGTGTCAGGGGCTGGTCTCCCCCCAGCCTGAATGTCGGGGGGCTGTGCTTCAGAGGCTGGGGCCCACATTCCTGTGGCATAGACGTTACAGAGTCACGCGGCTGTGGACCAAGCTGTCCCTGCGATGTAGATGTTACTGAGTCACACGGCTGTGGGCCAAGCCTGCAAGATCCCGGCACCTCCTGGCCTGTGGCAGCCGGGGAGCGGTGAGCTCTGAGTCGTACGCCCAGGTGCCAGCCATCTGGCTCCCAGAACAAGAGGCCTTGCCTGGGTGCAGGCCCCCAGGACGGGTGTGCAGCAGCTTAGAGCCTGCAGAGGCGGGGCTGCCAGGGAGAACCGTGTTCAGTGAGGTCGTGGCTGCTCGGTGCTCAGCCCCGGGTCCTCAGCAGTCCGGGGTTCCTGGCAGGAGACGTGGCTTAGGGTAGGGGGCGGGCAGCCGGAGGCCCGTGGGAGCGTGGTCTGCAGTGCTGCACCAGGAGGCACAGCCTTGGTGAGGAGGGACGTGCCCGGGAGTGGCCAGGGTATCACGCTGTGCAGGGGGACCAAGGAGGGTGAGCTCTCAGGCACACACACGGCCCGTGGACAGAGCTCCGCCTTCCTGCTCGTGGGTCCCCCCACCCCGCCTCAGTGCTGGCCTTGCCCCCCCGGAGACCCAGTCACAGCACGGGGCGGTGTTTCCGCAGGTGACCCGAGGCCCACACACCTACAGTGTGGGGGTGTGCACCGCGGCCGCAGGCCCAGACGAAGGAGGCTGCAAGGACGGCGCTGTCTGCCTGCTGTCCGGGAGCAAGGGGGCATCTTTCGGGCGGCTGGCGTCCATGAAGCTGGACTACAGGCATCAGGACGAAGCCGTCATTTTGAGTTATGCCAACGGAGACACTTGCCCTCCGGGTAAGTCTTTGCAGGCGGGCGGAGTGTCTGGTTCCCAGTAGACACGGAATTAGACACGGCAGCAGGAGGGAACTCAGGAATGACGCTGCAGATGCTGTGAGCCCCAGTGCACGAAACGGTCCATCCTACCAGCCCTGAGTGTGAGCGCTTGGGCCCACGAACCGTCAGTCAGTTTAGGGGGGCTTCCCTCGGGGAATCGTCGTTCAAGGTGACCGCCCCTGCCGGGCGCAGCTGACGCGGTGCGGCTAGTCGGGGTCACTCCGATTTCCCCTTCCCAGAAACTGAGGACGGCGAGCCGTGTGTGTTCCCCTTCGTGTTCAACGGGAAGAGCTACGAGGAGTGTGTTGTGGAGAGTAGGGCCAGGCTCTGGTGCGCGACCACCGCCGACTACGACAGAGACCACGAGTGGGGCTTCTGCAAGCACTGTAAGTGGGCGCGCCGGGGCCCCGCTGGCCGGCGCGGCAGCCCTGCCCCCGCCGGAGGCCTGGCTTCTGCTCAGATCTTCCTGGACTGTCCGCATTAATGGCAGCGCTTCCGTTGCATATGGTGTTCTCTCGCCGGGGCTATTTTCCATAAAGAAAAGTCATCCTTAATTGCTCTGGGGGGCCAGGTGACAGGTAGGTGTGGGGCGGTCAGCTCTCCCCCTCCCCAGCTCCAGGGGCTCGTGTCCACGTGCCAGCTTTCTCAGCACCAGTGGCTCACGTCCACGCTCGTTAGAATTGCTGCTCTCCCAGGCCTGCAGGGTGGGGAGGAGTCATCAGGTCTGCAGGGCCTCGTCTGCTGACCCTCGGCTCTGCAGTGGGCTGTGACGGGCAGGGGTGGGGGCGGCTCTCAGTGCCCTTGCTGCCAGGGAGAGAACGGACCCACGAGAGTCTTAGTAACATGCGGGGCACAGACAGATGTGAGATCTCAAGGAAAGTGACGGGACGCGTGCATGACGAGTTGTTTAGTTCTTGTCAGTAGCCATGGAACAAGATGATGCAGGTTGAGGAATTAGGGCTTCCCTGCTGCCTCAGACAGGAGAGAAGCTGCCTGCAATGCAGGAGACCTGGGTTCAATCCCTGGCTCGGAAAGAGCCCCCGGAGAGCGAAACGGCAGCCCACTCCAGTATTTTTGCCTGGAGAATCCCATGGACAGAGGAGCCTGGCGGTCTACAGTCCATGGGGTCCCAAAGAGTTGGACACAACCGAGCAACTCTCTCTCTCTCTCTCACACACACACACACACAGAATTAGAAACATTAAGTCTGCAAAGGACTACTGTAGCCTTCTTTGGAGGCTTGTTACGACAGGATCTCTTTCCTGATAGGTTAGATGACGTATTTTTAGTTTATCACAGGATTCTTATCGTTACCGTTATCATTCGTACTTATCAAGTAATACCTGTTCGCAAGGAGTTGTACTGTTGCTGTGGGGTGGTTAAGTGCAGAAGGGGAACTTGGTCCTAATTTTAGGGTGGAAATGGGAATGAAACACAGCAGGAAGTGGGGAGTGGCTGGGGACGGACAGACCCATCAGTGCCAGTGGAGGCGGGCACCCCGGCCGGGTGGGGGGCCTGACACTCGCTTCGCGTGCCACCCCAGCCACCAGCCACCGGACGTCTGCCATCATCTTCAAGTGTGACGAGGACGCCGACGTGGGGCAGCCCCAGGTCTTCAGTGAGGTGCGCGGGTGCGAGGTGACCTTCGAGTGGAAGACGAAGGTGGTCTGCCCCCCAAAGAAGATGGAGTGCAAGTTCGTCCAGAAGCACCGGACCTACGACCTGCGGCTGCTCTCCTCCCTCACCGGCTCCTGGTCCTTCGTCCACGATGGAGCCTCGTGAGTACCTCCCCCCACCAGCCCACCGGCCGCGTCCGTCGCAGGCCTGGCGTCCTGACGGGGCGAGTGCACAGCGCTTCAAGCTCCGATTCTGAAGGCGGGATGGGCTCGGGCCTCTGCTTGGGCAGGCCTGGTGCATTCCGGGGGGGTTTGGAAGCAGAGGCGGCTAAAGCCAGCCTTGAGATCCCAGAGCAGCTGGTGAGCAGCTGCGGGCCTGACGGATCAGGCGTGGCTTGCTTGTCTGGGACACTGTCCGTGTTGGGGCTTCCCTGGAGGCTCAGCGGTAAAGAATCTGCCTGCAGTGCGGGTGACCCAGGCTCCGTCCCTGGGTCAGGAAGATCCCCTGGAGAAGGAGATGGCAACCCACTCCAGTATCCTTGCCTGGAGGACCCCATGGACGGAGGAGCCTGGCGGGCTACAGCCCGTGGGGTCGCAGCAGTCGGACACGACTTTGACTAAACCACCCATCTGTGTTGAGTTGATGCGGGTGTTAACTTGCCCCGCTTTGCTGCCCCGAGTACCTCGGCCGTGCTGGCCCGACCACTCCACGCTTAGAGCAGTGGGGAGTGTGGACCCGGAAGCCTCGGGAACCTGAAGACGGGGGACGCCTCGCCAGGGTTTCAGCCGCTGCCTGTCCTGACTCTAAGCCGCCTGAGTCTCGGGACTCACCCTGTGTGTTCTGCGCACGTTTTCAGCGTCCACCCACTCTCTGGCCTTTGTTTACCCAGAGACCCGGGTCAGGGCTGTGTCCAGAGGTGCTGGGAGACGCTCGGACGGTAGCCTCTTCTGAAAGGTGGGAAGAGCTGCCCCCAAGCGTGTCGGGACAGACGCCGACCTTGCTCGCCTCCCGCGTGTCGTTCTGCAGGTACTACATCAACCTGTGTCAGAAAATAAACAAGGGACCCCAGGAGTGCTCGGAGAGAGCCAGCGTGTGCAAAAAGAGCGCCTCTGGCGAGGTGCAGGTCCTCGGGCTCGTTCACACGCAGAAGCTGGACGTTGTAGGTAAGGCCCTGTGGTCACACGTGTCGCGTCTGAGTTGGGATGAGGGTGCCGTCCTGGGACTGGAGGTTCAGCGCTGGCTTCTGTCGGAACCTGCAGGAGTGTTATTCTCAGTAACCGTTTCTCAGGCAGCCTGGCGCCTCCTGGAGCGGTAGGTAAGCAGTGCCTCATGTTCTCTGAGGTGGCAGGTCCTGGTCTGTGTCTAGAGGGCTGGGTGGTCTTGGGCTGTCCAGGGTTCCTCTGAGTCCCTGCTCCAACTGTGGGCCGAGTGCCTGAGTCTCCCCGTACACGTGCATGGGTTTATTCGGGAGAAGCTGGACGACAAACACGAAAACCTGGTCAGGACCATCCAGATACAATTTGACATCGCAAAACGAAACTCTTTGTTAATAGTTCTGATGGAAAATTTCTCTTGCAGTTGGTTGTTGAGTGAAAGACTCTTGCGTCACGCGAAGGGAGAAGGTTGGGCTTTCCTCTTTTAGGGACAGTCAGGGCTGGTGGAAGGGACAAGGAAGGAAACAGTCCCTGTGCCTGCTCAGCCGCAGGGCAGGGGGGCAGTCCCCAAGCTGTCCTGATGGAAGCACAGGGAGACAGTCCACTCGAGCTGTTGAAATGGAGAAAGGAAATTCTGGAGGACAGCTGTCACCCTGGAGAGAAACCCCCGACTCTGCAGGTTGGAAGTGGGGGTGAACTCACGCCCCCACCCGGGCCCCAGCGGAAGTGTCCAGACCTCCCAGCCCGTGACCTTGGAGACCTTGGTTGTTGCTGCCATGAAGGGTACCGGGGGTGAGGGTGGTTCTCTTCCTGTGCCTCGTCATCGTGTGGACGTCTGACCTGGGTCTTCCCACAGCCAAGTGCAAAGACTAGGAGGTTGAAGCCTCCTGAAAAGCATAGTGAGACCTCCTGTTTTCTGACATGCCAGGTGGGATCTTGCCTCTCAGACCCCAACAGGACAACTGTCTAAGGCCCGTCACCATGACCCCACGTTCACTTAGGGGACATCACCTTATGGGGTGAAGAGACGGACTCTTATCACAGGAACCAACAGTCCTCAGAAACTGTGCTTCATACGTGTGCGTGTCATATGCGTGTGTGTACACGTGTAACCTTCAGCAGTTCTCCAGGTCCACGTCTCAGTCCACTTCTCAGGTTGAGGGCCTGAGGCCTGGAAGGTCACGAGTGCTGCCCATCACGTCTGCGGTGGGGGGAGCATTTCAGCAAGACCTCCACCTGCTGTTTCCATATTCTCGAAGTTTAAGCATTTCTTTTCGAAGCTGTGAAACTTACAGAATTTTCCAGAGAAGCCCAATTATTTATAACAAATTCACCCAGAGTAGCTTTGACCGTGACTGGGGCCGGGAGCCTGGGTCTCACCCCTCAGCTCCCCTTGAGTGGCCCCTGTGCCTCGACCGTGCCTGGAGGACCCCTGGCAGCTGGTACTGCCCATTCTGGGCCCACTGCCTCTAAGGATGTGGGTTGGGTGTGAGTGCCAGGTCTGAGGACCGCCCTGCGCCAAGAGCCGGGCCTGAGACCACTGTGTCCTGGCCCCTGGAGCCACTGTTTATCCGCTGAGTGGGGCTGGGCTCGGGCGTCCCCAGGGAAGCTCTCAGAACCTCTGGCCCCTGGGAGCCGGGCCGCTGAAAGCATGTCCCTGCTTCCCTTGGCCCCTGCGGACTGGGGCTCTGCTGGTTCCTCAGCCACGCCCTCTTCAGAAGCAGGAAGAGCCCTGTGTGGAGCCAGGGTACCGAGCAGACCAGCGGTTCTGTGTGGGCCGTCTCTCTGCGGGGTGGAGGTCTCGCCCCTGCCCTGTTCATCCCCGGAGGCTCATGGGGCATGTGGGGGAGGCGCCGGGCTGGCACAGAGGTTGCTGGGGACCTCAGGCTGCCGCCGTGACCTGTGGTCTAGCCCTGCACGCACGCCATGCGGGGGGCTCCCCGCTCAGCCCTGAGCCGCACGCCCTGGGGTCTCCCTGTCACACGGGAGAGTGCTCACAGGTAGGGGCTGAGGTGTGACCCCCCGGCCTCCTCTGTCCACGCAGGTAGTGACGCGGGCCGGGCGCGAGTCACCAGGCTGGCGGTGCTGACCGCTGGGGCGATGAGTCTCCAGAGCCACTTGTGACCGTGAGGCTCCTAGGATGCCCTAGAGATGACATCAGTTCAATGGTCTGTTTCAGATGACCGAGTCACCGTAACTTACTCTAAAGGCCACCCCTGTGGGGACAACAAGACGGCGTCTGCTGTCATCGAGCTGACCTGTGCCAAGACAGCGGGGCGGCCCTCGTTCACAAGGTGAGGGTGCGGGGTCCGTCCCGAGGGAGCTGGGCGCTGGGCGGGCTGGCCCTCAGCTCCTCCCCACGGTTCCTGCTTGGCGGCTTAGCGCGCGCTGCAGAGAGGATACTGGGGTTGTCACAGTATGGAGGCGGGGACCAGCCCCCGAGACCCCTAGCCTGGTGGGGCCAGGGCCACTCCGCAAGGGGGGAGTCCTGGATGGAGGCTGGGACCCGTGCACGGGGCTGATAAAGCAGTTGCATAAAGTGGGATTTCACCGGGCTCCGTCTTCAAGGTCGCAGTGTAACTCAGGCTTCACTGATCGGTGCTGCCCATGGCCAGCTGTTCAGGCGGCCGGTCTGGGACCCCCGGCAGATGGGGCGGCACCACCTGGAATGCCCTTTTATTTTGCTGGAAATCTGGAAATCTCCGTCTCTGGTGCTGGGAGGGCGTTTGGCCAGCAGAGGGAGCTTGTGAGCTGTGGTTGGTGAACAGACCCGATTTCATTACAGAAGCAAGGCTTGGGAAAGGGGAGACCCAGGAACTGTCAAAGGGTTGAAATCGATGCTTCTAAAGCAGGCTTTCAAAATATGGGAGCAGATCTTCCCAGCTGTTAGATGTTGCCCAGTATCTAAATGTAAAAAAATTACGTGTTGAAGTGCTTACCTGCTTTTTTTTTTTCACGTAGTGGTTGGGCTGGATGGTGCTGGGGAAGGGAGATGAAGTCACCCTCCCAGCCTGGAGTGGCTGGTCCCTGGCTGGGGGCGGGGAGGGCTGGGCGGTGGGCAGCTCCCAGGGTGGAAGGGCAGCTGGGTGGTGGGGGGCTCCTGGGGTGGAAGGGCAGCTGGGCCGTGGGCGGCTCCTGGGGCCCTGGCAGGCAGATGGAAGGGCGGCCGTGACCGCGGTCCGCGTGCCTCTGCAGGTTCGACATCGACAGCTGCACCTACCACTTCAGCTGGTACTCGCGAGCGGCCTGTGCTGTGAAGCCTCAGGAGGTGCAGATGGTGAACGGGACCATCACCAACCCCGCCAACGGCCGGAGCTTCAGCCTCGGGGATATTTACTTCAAGTAAGTGGGGCCGGGCTGTTTGTGGCAGCGCCGCCCATAACCCCCTGTCTCTGCCCGGCTGAAGATGTGTATAAGAGACAGCCAGGGAAGCTCTCAGAACCTCTGGCCCCTGGGAGCCGGGCCGCTGAAAGCATGTCCCTGCTTCCCTTGGCCCCTGCGGACTGGGGCTCTGCTGGTTCCTCAGCCACGCCCTCTTCAGAAGCAGGAAGAGCCCTGTGTGGAGCCAGGGTACCGAGCAGACCAGCGGTTCTGTGTGGGCCGTCTCTCTGCGGGGTGGAGGTCTCGCCCCTGCCCTGTTCATCCCCGGAGGCTCATGGGGCATGTGGGGGAGGCGCCGGGCTGGCACAGAGGTTGCTGGGGACCTCAGGCTGCCGCCGTGACCTGTGGTCTAGCCCTGCACGCGCGCCATGCGGGGGGCTCCCCGCTCAGCCCTGAGCCGCACGCCCTGGGGTCTCCCTGTCACACGGGAGAGTGCTCACAGGTAGGGGCTGAGGTGTGACCCCCCGGCCTCCTCTGTCCACGCAGGTAGTGACGCGGGCCGGGCGCGAGTCACCAGGCTGGCGGTGCTGACCGCTGGGGCGATGAGTCTCCAGAGCCACTTGTGACCGTGAGGCTCCTAGGATGCCCTAGAGATGACATCAGTTCAATGGTCTGTTTCAGATGACCGAGTCACCGTAACTTACTCTAAAGGCCACCCCTGTGGGGACAACAAGACGGCGTCTGCTGTCATCGAGCTGACCTGTGCCAAGACAGCGGGGCGGCCCTCGTTCACAAGGTGAGGGTGTGGGGTCCGTCCCGAGGGAGCTGGGCGCTGGGCGGGCTGGCCCTCAGACAGCTGGGTGGTGGGCAGCTCCTGGGGCCCTGGCAGGTGGGGCGGTGGGGGGCTCCTGGGGTGGAAAGGCAGCTGGGCGGTGGGCGGCTCCCGGGGCCCTGGCAGGCGGGCAGTGGGGGGCTCCCGGGGTGGAAAGGCAGCTGGGCCGTGGGCGGCTCCTGGGGCGGAAGGGCAGCTGGGCCGTGGGCGGCTCCTGGGGCCCTGGCAGGCAGATGGAAGGGCGGCCGTGACCGCGGTCCGCGTGCCTCTGCAGGTTCGACATCGACAGCTGCACCTACCACTTCAGCTGGTACTCGCGAGCGGCCTGTGCTGTGAAGCCTCAGGAGGTGCAGATGGTGAACGGGACCATCACCAACCCCGCCAACGGCCGGAGCTTCAGCCTCGGGGATATTTACTTCAAGTAAGTGGGGCCGGGCTGTTTGTGGCAGCGCCGCCCATAACCCCCTGTCTCTGCCCGGCTGAAGGCTGTGAGAGGAAGACGTCCGTGTGCTTGCGTGTTTTAGTTGCCATTTCCAGGGACCCTTGTCACGTCTGGCTCAAACAGAGGGCAGACACTGCTTAGCTGTTCGAGTCGAACCCTAAAGATGATGAGGTCTCTTGAGTGTGGAAATAACGTCACCCCTCCTCTTAGCATTTGTGATAAGCCTAGGGGTCGGAGCTGGAACCTTCTGGACCGGTTTTTGATGAGGAACCTTCTGGCTTTACTAGTTCCTTTTTTTTTTAAGTTTCTTAGCAGCATCGCTAGGTGGGTCCCGGGATCCAGGGCTGTCCCCGAGCCCTTTTCTGTCTCTTCAGACGATTCAACGCCTCTGGGGACATGAGGACCAATGGGGACAAGTATGTGTACGAGATCCAGCTCTCATCCATCACGGGCCCCAGCAACCTCGCCTGCTCCGGGGCCAACATCTGTCAGAGGAAGGCCAACGACCAGCACTTCAGTCGCAAAGTCGGAACCTCCAACCAAACCAGATACTACGTCCAAGGTGATTCTCTCCACCCGCGTGCCACGTTGAGCTTCCTCGGAGGCACATTAACCTTTTCATGAACACACACTCCCTTCGGTTAAAACGTCAGATCGGTTTTAACATGAAAGGCCCAGGTCTGATCCTGTGTCTTGTGGACTGAGCAGCGCATGTCAGAGTCCCAACGGTTCACTGTCAGGAAGACTTAGATCCTAAACAGATGTGCAAAGCCTGGTCTAAACCAGAGGTGGTGAGGTGGGCGTGGAGGACCACAGCCAGAATTACTTTTGGTTGGTTTTCATCACGATGCTTCTTTGAAACTTCAGATGTTACTAGGGGAGGGTAAGAGATTTTGTATTTGTCAAAAGGATGAAAAGAGGGAGGCCTGGCCCGAGTGTCCACAGTGGGTGTGGAGGAAGGCCTTCCACTACATAGATGCAGCTTCATCTTGTGTTTCTTTCTTTCCTTCCTTTTTGTTGAGATAAAATTGACATAGAGCCATAGCTCAGATGGTTAAGAATCTGCCTGTAATCCAGGAGACCTGGGTTCGCTCCCTGGGTTGAGAAGATCCCTTGGAGAAGGAAATGGCAACTCCAGTATTCTTGCCTGGAGAATTCCATGGACAGAGGAGCCTGGGGGGCTGCCGTCCATGGGGTCTTAAAGAGTCGGACACGACTGAATGACTAACACTGTATAAGTTTAAGGTGTACAGAATAACAATCTGAGTTATATACATCATGAAATGATTATCACAGTAAATTTAGTGACCGTCCATCATGTCCTATAGGTACAAAATTAAAGAAGTAGAAAAAGAAATATTTTTCTCTTGTAGTGAGAACTCTTAGGATTTATTCTCTTGATATACAGCAGGGTTCATTATATTTAGCATGTGGTGTGTGGCATCCTGAGTATTACACCCCTGGTAACCGCAAATCTTCTCTCTTTTTCTGTGAGTTTGTTGGTTTGTTTCTGAAACATAATTGACCTGCCATGCCGTATTAGTTCCAGTTGCACGACATAGCGTTTTCAACATTTCCGTGTACTTCAGAATCATCACCACGCTAGGTCTGGTTGTCATCTGTCACCACGCAAAGAAGTGACATAATTATTGACTGTATTCCCACACTCTGCACTTCACACGTACGCTCCTTTTTCGTGCAACGGGACGTTTGTGCCTCCTCATCCCCCTCACCCATGTCTTTCCTAATTCCTTCTTGACCTGGAAAGAATATTTCCAGGAGGCAGCTCATGTGTTTTTGTTTTCAACAACTAGTCTTCTTCTGTAAACCATTTCATGGTTTGATTTTTGAACTAGGTGATTGAACTTGCTTTTTTTTTAAACAGTTAAATGTGTTTACAAAACCAGCTGACTTTTGACCTCCCCGAGAGGAGGCGGGATGGGTAGCTGCTCCCTGAGTAAGGGAGTCTCGGAGAAGTTTCCGTGCGCAGGTGGTAAATAAGCCAGTCTCTGTGCTTGGCAGTGCCCACTGGGGCTGGGCAGAGTCCTGCCAGGTCAGCCTGGCTCACGTCCACGCCTCCCCATCAAGAGCACCTGCAGGCACCCTGCCACTTCTCCTCAGGCTTCCTGCTGGCACACCTGGGCCTGCCCACCCCCACCCCCTCCCCCTGCCACACCCAGCTCGGGCTCCCTCCTCTCACCCGGGACACTGCCGCCGGCGGGTCTGCAGCAGCAGTGGCCCGGCTCCACGCCGCAGCCCTGCGCAGGGGCCCAGGTGCCAGGCTGAGACCCTTAGGTCTGTAAGGCCTATGTCTGGTCAGGTTGGCCTCCTGCAGTCCCCAGGCTTAGAGAGCGTGTGTGTGTGTCTGTACATGCGTACATCTCTGTGTGTGCATTTATTTATTCTTGGTTAGTTAAATCCCTTTCTTACTTTTTCACTCCATTCACTCACCACCAGTAGGAAATAGGTTTGGTTTTAAGACCTTTGTCCACGTACCAGGAAGAAGTGCAGTTTAACCCCGCCGCGCGTCTGCGTTCATTCCAGAGGGCGGGAGGCCTCCAGGCCCGTCCCTGGCTGAGGTTCGGTGTTGCCACCTTGGCTCCTCACCAGCCTCATGGGTTTGTGTCCACAGTCCAGGCTGTGGGGCAGCCCTCTCGGGTCACGGCTCCGCCGGGCACGTACCAGTGAGGACCCCGGGGGCCCCCTGAGCCCAGCCCTCAGGGCTGGCCTCCGCTCGGTCCGCCGCACACACCGCACACCCTGGCCCTCTAGCAGCGGCTGACTGCTGACTGGCCACCAAGCTGTCCTCACAAGGCAGGGTCCACACAGGGACCCCTTGCATCTCACACCAGCTGCACGTTCAGGGGGCGCTCCTTAGGTGTGCTAGCTCATTAGAAAGATACTACGAGAAGCTGTCTTAGTCATGCTTACAGCTGATTACAGTGAAAGGATATAAATTAAAACCAGCCAGTGGGAGAAGCGCCGTGGGGTGAAGTCCAGGAGGGAGCCAGACGCTTCTGGTGTCTTCTCCCCGTGGAGTCAGGAGGTGTTAACGTACAAGTGTGTGACGGTGTGAGTGTGTGCCAGCACGCACGGAAGCTCGGGAGCTGAGCAGGGAGGCCCCCCCGCGCCTCGAGTCCAGGGGTTTAGTGGCCCTTCGCTGTGTGTGCTTGACTGGTTAGTCAGGTTTTTAGTTGGTTTGCTGACTGGTTGGTTGACTGGCTGGTTGGTTGGTTGGTTGACTGTTTGGTTAGTGGGTTGGTTGGCTGGTTGACTAGTTGACTGGTTGGTTGGCTGGCTGGTTGGTTAGTGGGTTGGTTGGTTTGCTGGTTGACTAGTTGACTGGTTGGTTGGCTGGTTGACTAGTTGACTGGTTGGTTGGCTGGCCGGTTGGTTAGTGGGTTGGTTGGCTGGTTGACTAGTTGACTGTTTGGTTAGTGGGTTGGTTGGCTGGTTGACTAGTTGACTGGTTGGTTAGCAGACTGGTTGGTTGGCTGATTTGCTGGTTGACTGGTTGCCTACATGGTCAGACCCGGTGTCCAGGCAGACTGAGACGTGGGCAGCCCCCACTCCACGTCGTGTTGTTTGCTGAGGACAAAGGCCAGACCTGTCTTAGGGCAAGGTCCAAGTCTCTCCTGCTTCCTGACTTAGGGCAGGGGCTCCTCCGGGACAGGAGACGAAGGACCCATTTGTCTGACTTTAAGTCTCTGCAGACCTCTCGCAGACGATGGAGAGGTAAACTCAGCCCGCTGTTGAAGCACCCGTGTTCATGCTGTGTGCCTTTTTGACAGATGGCGACCTGGATGTGGTGTTTGCCTCGTCCTCCAAGTGTGGAAAAGACAAGACAAAGTCCGTGTCCTCCACCATCTTCTTCCACTGTGACCCCCTGGTGAAGGACGGGATCCCCGAGTTCAGCCACGAGACTGCCGACTGCCAGTACCTCTTCTCCTGGCACACCTCTGCCGTGTGCCCGCTGGGGTAAGTGGGGCGCTGGCCCACAGCATCCCCCAGCCCCGGAGCGCCAAGGCTGGCTCCCGAGAGGAGTTGTTGCGAGGGAGAAGTCGTTGCCTGGGTTGTGACCCCGTGTCTTCCCAGAGCAGAGTCGTGGTCCTGGAAGACCAAGGCAGCTGATGTGTCCCCCTAAGTCTCTGCTCCAGAAGCGCCCCTGTGCCCTTGGGGCCCCGCAGCAGGGTCAGCAAGGCTGCAGGGGGCCGAGGCATGTTCTCCAAAGCAGCTCTCCTCGTCCCCTTAGCGATGGAGGCTTGTGTGGTCGAGGCAGTGTCTTTCCCGATCCTCCGCCTCAGCCTCGGCATCAGAGGGGTTTGCCCGCGGGGGCTCTCCCGGCTGGTGGCTCATGTCTTCCTGGGTGTGGGTGTGCACAGTCAGGGCCCGGGCCTTGCCGGGCAGGGGGGCTGAGCACTGTGGTCTCCCTTTAGGGCGGGTTTCGACGAGGAGATCGCAGGGGACGATGCCCAGGAGCACAAGGGGCTCTCGGAGCGCAGCCAGGCAGCTGGTTGACTAGTTGACTGGTTGGTTGGCTGGCTGGTTGGTTAGTGGGTTGGTTGGCTGGTTGACTAGTTGACTGTTTGGTTAGTGGGTTGGTTGGCTGGTTGACTAGTTGACTGGTTGGTTAGCAGACTGGTTGGTTGGCTGATTTGCTGGTTGACTGGTTGCCTACATGGTCAGACCCGGTGTCCAGGCAGACTGAGACGTGGGCAGCCCCCACTCCACGTCGTGTTGTTTGCTGAGGACAAAGGCCAGACCTGTCTTAGGGCAAGGTCCAAGTCTCTCCTGCTTCCTGACTTAGGGCAGGGGCTCCTCCGGGACAGGAGACGAAGGACCCATTTGTCTGACTTTAAGTCTCTGCAGACCTCTCGCAGACGATGGAGAGGTAAACTCAGCCCGCTGTTGAAGCACCCGTGTTCATGCTGTGTGCCTTTTTGACAGATGGCGACCTGGATGTGGTGTTTGCCTCGTCCTCCAAGTGTGGAAAAGACAAGACAAAGTCCGTGTCCTCCACCATCTTCTTCCACTGTGACCCCCTGGTGAAGGACGGGATCCCCGAGTTCAGCCACGAGACTGCCGACTGCCAGTACCTCTTCTCCTGGCACACCTCTGCCGTGTGCCCGCTGGGGTAAGTGGGGCGCTGGCCCACAGCATCCCCCAGCCCCGGAGCGCCAAGGCTGGCTCCCGAGAGGAGTTGTTGCGAGGGAGAAGTCGTTGCCTGGGTTGTGACCCCGTGTCTTCCCAGAGCAGAGTCGTGGTCCTGGAAGACCAAGGCAGCTGATGTGTCCCCCTAAGTCTCTGCTCCAGAAGCGCCCCTGTGCCCTTGGGGCCCCGCAGCAGGGTCAGCAAGGCTGCAGGGGGCCGAGGCATGTTCTCCAAAGCAGCTCTCCTCGTCCCCTTAGCGATGGAGGCTTGTGTGGTCGAGGCAGTGTCTTTCCCGATCCTCCGCCTCAGCCTCGGCATCAGAGGGGTTTGCCCGCGGGGGCTCTCCCGGCTGGTGGCTCATGTCTTCCTGGGTGTGGGTGTGCACAGTCAGGGCCCGGGCCTTGCCGGGCAGGGGGGCTGAGCACTGTGGTCTCCCTTTAGGGCGGGTTTCGACGAGGAGATCGCAGGGGACGATGCCCAGGAGCACAAGGGGCTCTCGGAGCGCAGCCAGGCGGTCGGGGCGGTGCTCAGCCTGCTGCTGGTGGCGCTCACCGGCTGCCTGCTCACCCTGCTGCTGTACAAGAAGGAGCGCCGGTAAGGAGAGGGGAGGGTCCAGGCGGGGGCCCAGGCCGGAGGCCCAGAGTCGAGCGCTGGCTTCCTCTTCTTGAGCAGCAGCAGTTAGAGCTCTTAAGACTCTGAACACTGTGTCGTGTAAAGCTTCGTGCGATGACTGTCCCTGCATCTGAGCTGTCAGGTCACATGACCAGATGCCCAGTGGGCCTCAGCCCGAGCCCGCCCTGTTCCCAGGACATGGCTCGCTGCACATATCCCCACGTGAGCTGACCGCCTTCTGATCGACTGACCCCTGCCCTTAAGAGGGGAGCATTTACAAGGTGCCGGCTGTGACCTCACCCCCATCCACAGTCTCTCCTTTGGGGGGTGAAAGGTCTTGTCACTCACAGGCAGGCCAGTGTGACTGTCCAGCAGGTTTCACGTCACCCAAGAATGAGGCCCAGAGCTCTGCGTATGGTCAGCCGTGTCCCAAGGGCAGGGATGGGCCGGCTCTGGGGCTTCCTGTCTCCCCACTCACTTGCCCACCGATCCAGAGGCAAATGAGAGGGTCAGGAAGTGCTGACTGCCACCACCCCAGCCCCAGAGGCCATCAGCCCGACGCAGGAGTGGGGCGGGAGGTCTAGGTGTGAGCTGGCCCTGGGTTCGCCACTCAGCCCGGTAATCTCAGCACAGCCCTGGGGTGGCGGGGAGGTGTGGGCTCGTTCCATCTGCGTGAGGAAAAGCAGGCCCAGAGGATAGTTCACTCTGGTCTCTGTTAGCACCGCAAAGACGGGGTGTGTCTTTGCATACAGCGTTTTGAATCTGCTTCTCCTGATTCCATAGCCTTCCTTCCTCTGACTTGGTTCCCAGCCCTACTGCTGTGGGTTGAGGGAGTGTGTGCTTGGGTGGGCACAGCCTCTTATCAGGGGGCACAGTAGGGGGTGGTCCGGGGTGGGGCGGCTCCAGGCTGGAGTAACTGGAACCCCCTTTGCAGGGAGATGGTAATGAGCAGGCTTACCAACTGCTGCCGCCGGAGCGCGAATGTGTCGTACAAGTACTCGAAGGTAAGGCCTGCCAAGGCCTCCAGCGGCTCCCCGACCCCCCCATACACACACACACACACACACACACACACGGTCCACGTGTTGTTGTCATGTTGGCCAGTGGCCACAAGGAAACCGTCATCCCGTGCCATTCGAAACCGCCAAAGGGGAAACTGTCCCTCGTAGCTCTCAACCTGAACACATTCTTTGTCCTTTCTTCTTCAAGGTTTTCTAATTGTGGTGGCAGCTGATTTCTTACCGCATTTAATATTCAGATCGTTTCTACTTTTTTGGCTCTTCTGCAGAAAGCATGGCAATGAAAATTGTTGCGCCTCTGGCCTTTGGATGATTTCCTTTGGTTGAGTTTCCAGCAGTTGAGCCCAGGTGGTGTAAATGCACTCCTGGCTCTTGATTGTCCTGCCAGCTGCTTTCTAGAAGGTCTCCCTCAACCGCACACGTCCACGTGGTGGTGTCCACGGGGCTCCCCTCACCTTCGGCTGTCCCGAGCCCCGACCCTGTCTGCCTTGGTCGGATTTCAGCAGGAGCTGGCGCTTGCCAGCCTTCCCCTTCCTCTCCCTGCTGGGGTTTCCGGGGTGGTTAGAGGCGGTCCCAGGTGGGCCCACGGTCGCTGCGGTGTCCCGGCAGGTGAACAAAGAGGAGGAGGCGGACGAGAACGAGACCGAGTGGCTGATGGAGGAGATCCAGCCGCCGGCGCCACGGCCCGGGAAGGAGAGCCAGGAGAACGGGCATGTGGCCGCCAAGTCGGTGAGAGCCGCCGACGCGCTGGGCGCCCTGCACGGCGACGAGCAGGACAGCGAGGACGAGGTCCTGACGCTGCCCGAGGTGAAGGTGCGCCCGCCGGGCCGGGCACCCGGCGCCGAGGGCGGCCCCCCGCTGCGGCCGCTGCCGCGGAAGGTGCCGCTGCCGCCCCGGGCAGACGACCGCGTGGGGCTGGTGCGCGGGGAGCCGGCGCGCCGGGGGCGGCCCCGGGCGGCGGCCACGCCCGTCAGCGCCTTCCACGACGACAGCGACGAGGACCTCCTGCACGTCTAGGCTCGCCCGCGCCGCCTCCGACCAAATCCGACGGGACTCCGTGATGCTTCTGTCCTTGGCCTTTAACGAAAACTGTCCAAAAAAGGGAAGAGTGTTGGTGGTGGGGGAGGAGGAGGGCGCCCCTCTGCGTGGGCGCGGGGGGAGGCGCGGCCGCTGATGGCGGCGCACACCCCGGGTTTGTCCCCAGCCCTCGCCTTGAGCGTGGCCGCCCTGCGCTTCCTAAAGGCGCCGCGGCCGGACGCACCTTGGGACCGAGGGCTGCGTTTGTGGAAGACCCTTGCTGCTTTAGGCCCGTAGGGTATTTGATCATTATATTTTAGCATTTAATTCTCTCCTCCTATTTATTGACTTTTGACAATTACTCAGGTTTGCGAAAAAGATTAAAAAAAAAAAAAAAAAAACCACCAACAGTTTTTTCCTGCCGGCAGGGGGTAACCTTTCCTGTCCATCCTTTAAGCAGGGGGAGGCTGTGGGCGCGCTCGGACGCTTTGAACTAGTCCACGATGTATCCTCTCAGTTAGACTCCACCGCTCTGTCTCTTTTCCTTTTTGCTTCTGTGGCGTCAGGGCACACGGGTGTGTGCGTGCGCACACGCGTGGGTCCGCAGTTGCCTGGGCTGTGGAGGGGGCCGCCCGCTCTCTGCCTCTCGAGTCAGTAACAGCTGCAGCCTTTCTTTTTTTTTGCATGATGTCTTCAATCCCAGGTGCACAGAGCACACTTATCAGTATTTCTCTCGCCAGCTGGTGAAGTCAAACAACCCACCCAAAGATTGATGTGTGTGTGTGTGTGTGCGTGCGTGTGCACGCGTGTGCCTATGTGCACACATGTGTGTCCGAGAGAATGGAGTTGAGATGTCAGACTTTTTTCCAGACTTGGGGTGTAGGTCTCACCTCTTCAGGTTCTCATGATACCACCTTTACTGTGCTTATTTTTTTAAGAAAAAAAAAAAAAAAGTGTCTATCGACCATTTGACCTATAAGAAGCCTTAATTTGCACAGTGCGTGACTCGTGGAAGTTGCATGAAAGCCAGTGGGCCAGGCTCTCGCCCCCAGCCTTGCACTTGGATTCCCGCCCCGGTTTGGCCGAGACTGGCCGCCCGGTCCGCAGGACGGGAGGGGGGACCGCGTCCTTCCCCGGCTGTTGGCGCCTTTCTCTGAAGTGTTTAACGAATGACTTTTCTGGCATTTATAGAGCTGTATATAGACTCAGTGGTATTCATATCCTGGAAAGCCAACCAACCCACAGGGTTCCTGGGTTTGTACTCTCGTTTGGCTAGCTTATTTGATTTCAACATGAGTGTATTTTTAAAAATTGATTTCTTTCCTCATTTTTTTTCCAATCAAATTTACTGTAATATAAAGTATTCAACGATTTGAATAAAAGATAAATTATTAACTGGGTGGTCCTGCTTTCTGCCCTTTAGTGAAAAGCCCCTGAGTTTGCTGCCGCGTCCGATACCTTCTCTGCGTCTCCTGTTGCATTCCAGAAAGAGTCGTGTCTGGGTGTCGGCCGACCTTCGCAAGTGTCCCCTAGTCTCCCCGAGTGTAGATGCTCACTCGATGCCCACGGAGGCCTCTGTCAGCTTCACCCACAGCTGGTTCTTCCTCCTTCCGAGAAAGCAGACCTCAGGAAATTTATTTTTTTTTTACCAAAACAGCCGCCATGAGTGCAGATCCCACAATCCTGGTATACAGCCCAGGCTTACCTGGAGCTGGGAGGGAGCTTCTCTTGCTTGAATCTGGTTTCCATCTGAAATGACCGACTAGTAACTAGAGCTTCCCGGACGTTACTATGAAGATAGACCGAGCAGGGGCTATGATGTCTGACTGTAGACTTACGGAGTCAGCATCCGTCCTTTCTGCTCATGTTCTGATTATTTCCAACTGGAGAGACTGTTTTCCTCTTGAAGACTTTAAAGCATCTCTCTCGAGACGGACACTCTGGGGTCTTATATAAAGATTTACGTTGTGAGCCCACAGTTGCTGGTTCTCAGATGCTGTGTCCAGGAAACTGTTGTCCAAGTCACTCCCTTTTCACTAAGACGCAGGAGTCCTCTCTGTCCAGAGGGGCACTCGCGGGCCCTGTGGGTGAGCTTGATGACCCTTCATCGGCACCTCGGCCATCTGCCCTGGTGGCCAGCTGTGCGGGGCGCAGGGCAACGGGGAAGTGACCACACGTGTGAGGGGTTTGCTCACGCTCTTTTCTCCAGCACCTCGGTAATCTCTTCCCCTGAGCCGCTGCAAATAGACTAACAGTCTGTGCCAGCTGTGGTTATAGGAAGTTTAGGAAAACGCTCCCCGACAGCAAGTAAACCTTTCATGAGTCTAATTTAGTTTCCTTTTAACCAAGATTTTAAGCCCCACCTTTGTAGAGACTGTGTATTGAATGGCGGGGGGCTGGGATAAGTGGAAGGTCAGGACAGTGTAGGCAAACCCTGTGCCCAGGAAAATCCACGCGAGAGTGGAGACCCGGCTCCCACCAAGAGCTTTCTAGATGCAGCTGCCTGCTCTCCACCAACCTGTGACACACGCTGGCCACGACCACCTTCAGGGAGGTCAGTGGCCACCCCAGGGGGGCATCTAGAAGGAATTCTTCCGTCCCTTTGCACCAGTTCAAGAGGTGGGCATAGAGGACATGGAGGGCTTGCCTTTCTTCCAGGGTCAGGTCACCAGCGGGTAGTGTGCCTTGGGGTGGGGGCCAGGTTAGATTCATTAGAAGCCCCTGCACCAGCTTTGGAGAATCCCCATGACCCAGCGGGGCATGACTTCTTACTTCTCCAGGTGAACTTGGCCAACGGGGCGTTGGCAGCTCAAGGGTGGCTGAGAGTGTTGTGCCTCCCAGGAGGTGGGTCACGGCACGAATCCTGGGCAGGGCGGTCCTGCAGCTCCCAACCTCTCTGGGCTGCACGGACCCCGAGGCAGGGAGCTGGGTGTTTGGGGACAGAGTGGCCAGAGGTGCTGGGGAGGTAAGTCTGGAGCGTTGTTGTGGAGCTTGAAGAGCCCCGTGACAGTCACTGTCGTTCCCATTCTGGGGGAAGTGAACTGTTTTCCCTAAAGATGCAGGGGAAGGTCCAAGTCAGGCTGTGAGTTATTACTCACTTTGCTTTGCTTCCTCCTGGTAGTGAGCCTTGGGCTTCCCTGAGAGCTCAGTTGGTAAAGAATCTCCCTGCAGTGCAGGAGACCCCGGTTTGATTCCCAGGTCAGGAACATCCCCTGAAGGGAAAGGCTACCTATTCCAGTATTCTTGGGCTTCCCTGGTGGCTCAGCTGGTAAAGGATCTGCCTGCAATGTGGGAGACCTGGGTTTGGTCCCTGGGTTGGGAAGATCCCCTGGAGAAGGGAAAGGCTACCCACTGCAGTATTGTGGCCTGGAGAATTCCATGGACTGTACAGCCCATGGGGTCACGAAGAGCTGGACACGACTGAGTGCCTTTCACTCCCTTTCTTTACTTCTTATGGTATTTTGGGCAATTGGTGAATCAAGTTCAATGAAGTTTACTTAATACTGTTATTTTGATACAGAGTTAGAGGAAAACAGAATTGAACAAATGGTCCCGTCACCCCTGGACGGGGTGAGAGTGTCAGGGGTCACCTGGCAGCGGCTCTGGGCACCCCCCCTAGGTGAAGCATCCCAAGAGCAGGCCTCACTCCCCCAGAGCAGCGCTGAGTCACGGGAGAGGGGGAGGGGGGCGCCGTGAGGGGTGGGTCCCTGCAGGCCCTGTGACCCTTGGCTTCAGATTAAAGAAATGAAACTGATGAAATGTACCAGGCAAAGAACTTTATTCCCTGAATCACGTGAACGTGAGCTGCTTCCATGATGGCTTGGGATGTCACCACCCCTGCCGCCCCTCCAAACAACACACATGGACCCTCGAGCTGTGTTGCCTCCGGTCTGCTGGGTGTCACGGGGACACTGTTTGCACTAAGAGGACCCCACTCAGAATCCTGCCCCGTTCAGTTGCCCTGTCTTGAGTTTCCCTCCATCGGGGAAGTTGGTCTTTGACTTTTGTGACCCTGACGTGAGGTCTCCCTCCTCACCCACGATCACCCTCTGCCACCCCTGACGAGCGCCCTCCCCTCAGGGCTGGCCTTGCCCAGCCCACCGCTGCCCCGCTCTGCCCACCTGATGGCTTTCAGATTCCTGCCGCAAGCGCTGGGGAAGGGGCTCAGGATGAAAGAAGGCGTGCTTGAGCGCGTTCTGACTGCCGCATTGTCTCATACAGCCGCACTCCCCACAGGGACCCCCGCACGGAACACTTGTTCTGTGTGGTTTTTGATAGAGGTTCTGCAAACATTGGAGAGGACTTAGGTTTAAGAAAGTTTGGAAAAGCCTGAATTTAAAGGGAAAAGAGAAGGCAATGGCACCCCACTCCAGTACTCTTGCCTAGAAAATCCCATAGACGGAGAAGCCTGGTAGGCTGCAGTCCATGGGGTCGACTTCACTTTCACTTTTTACTTTCATGCATCGGAGAAGGAAATGGCAACCCACTCCAGTGTTCTTGCCTGGAGAATCCCAGGGATGGGGGAGCCTGGTGGGCTGCTGTCTATGGGGTCGCAGAGTCAGACATGACTGAAGCTACTTAGCAGCAGCAGCAGGCCTTTCTTGGTACGAGACAGAAGGTCTTTCGAAGGAGAGATGGCTGAGTGCACGTGAAGTCAGAGTAGGGCGCGTGGCCGGTGAGTCTCCTAGAAGAGGAGGGGCACACGGTGGTCCCTGGGACCTGGGGGTGCGTGGACCGCCCACGGGGGATGCTGTCACGGTGGGCAGGGCTCTGTGGTTCCCAGGCAGGTCCCATGGAGCAGGGTTGCGGTGGGCTCTGCGAGGGCACACAGGTGATTACCAGTGACGATGGCCAAGTGGGCCCCGTTGCCTCCCACCTGGCCTCCCCAGAGGAGGGCTTTGCTCCCTGCCCCCACCATTTGTGTCCCCCCAACACCACCCTCCTTGGGGTCAAAGTGCCCAAGAAACCGACCCTCGGCCCTGATGCTGAAGCGCACTTGACCCTTGAGCAGCACAGGTTTGAACTGCACAGATCCACCTAGGCACAGATTTTTTTTCAGTAAATAGCATGGTACTGAAAAAATGGTTGACAAAAGTAAGGATATCACACCACACAGGACAATGAGATGAAACTAAAAATTTCTGTGTCCCTAAATGAAACTCTCCGGGGAGCCAGAAAGCACGTGCCTTCATTTAGGTCTCATCCAGGGCGGTGTTAGCGCTTGGACTGAAGGGAACCCTCTGCAGAGACTAGACGGCCCAGAAGGGCCTCTCCACCCAGGCACCTACCGCCGGGGCCTCTGCGGAAAAGCTCACCCACCGCCCCAGGCTTTCCTGATCCTCTCGGCCGCACCCGGGGCAGGAGGGAGGGTGAGTGTTGGCCCATTTTACAGGCGTGAACGTCGAGGCTTAGCGGATGTGTGGTGTACTGATGGAGGTGGCATCTAAATGACTCCAAAGCCCCTCCCAGCCTGTGTGCTGTCCACACGCTCTGTGGACGTCTCCTGTCCCCTCGGTCAAGGGAAGGCCGTCCTTCCAGAGGCTCGGGCCAAACACCTGGCACCTCTGGACCCCTCGCTGGCTCTCATACCCCACATCCAGCCCATCAGCATATCCTCCCACCTCCACCTGCAATCAGACCCTGAATGCGTTACTCTCCAGCCCTGCTGGTGCCATCTGGTGCAGCCTCCCGGGCCCAGCTGGGCAGTGGCAGCTTCCCCGTGCTTGGCTCAGACGGCCTTGCGGGGCTGCCCTCGCCCCGGGTGAAGCCCCGGTCCTGCGGGGCCCTGTGTCCAGGCCCGAGGCCCCTCTGGCCTCAGTCCTGCTCCTTGGCTTGGCTCTGTGGCTGCCCCACGGGCCTCCTCGCTCAGCCTGCCCAGCCCCTGCTTTTTCCTCTCTCTGGAACGTTTGTCCTCCAGTTCCCACCCCCAGAGCTCACTCTCCTGCCTCCCTCAAGGCTCAGCATCCCAGAGACCACCTCTGACCGCTGGTTCCTAAGGCTGCAACCCCTACCCCTTCCTGCTCGAGATTTCCGTAGCACTTCCTACCTGCGAAGACACCGTCTCCCTACTTCTCTTGCTGAGCTCAGATCTCTACCCTGAGATGCTGGTTCCTCTCTTCACGGCTCTGTTCTCCCTGCCAAGAGCGGGGCCTGGCAGGCCGCAGGAGCTCTACTTTGCAGAGAGTGAGTGTGTGGGTGGGTTCCTTAGTGGGACAGGGTGGTGGATAGCTGAGGCCCAAGCCAGGATCTCTTGGACAAGGTTTCACAACAGTGTCTAGAGGCTGGTCCTGGAATGTTCTCGCCTCATCTGGAAAAGAGCTGAAGACCCAGGTGATGCCTGTGTCCTCCCTGGCCTCTGCCGATGTTGCTGGGCCAACCCCCAACCCCCAGGGACCCCCAGCCCCAGGGGTGGCATCTGTGGGCACTGGGCCCTGGAGCTCTGGGGGCGGGGCGGGTAAGTCAGGATGTAGTGATGCTTCTGTGTCCAGGTCCCGGGACAGGCAGGGACAAAGAGGACTGTCACAGCAGGTGAGGCAGACACAGACCACTGGGAGGACCATCCCAGTCCCTGGAGGAAATGGAGGTAGAAGACTTCTGCCAAGAAAAATTGGCAGAACATCAGGGCCTTGTACAGTAAGCGGCGTGGGCAAACCCGGGCATCTGCACTAAGGCACAGCTTAATAAACCATCCTCAACCATCAAAAAACAAAAAAAAAACAAAAAACTGATCAAGGCCTGGGAGGAGGAAGCACTCTGCCCAGCAGCCTTCAGTGTCAGGACTTTGGGGCAGGAAATGCAGACCCAGCAGAGCCGGCCTGACTTCGGGAAGGAGCTTGAGGTGCAGGGAATGCACTTTGCCCCTAAGACAGGTTTCGCCCCCGAGGGCCTGGCTGGAGCCTCACCACGGGCTCCCATGCTGTTCCCACGCCTCTGGTGGCTTCCGCGCTCCCCGCTGGAGTTAATGCCTGTCCCCTGATGGCCTCGTGGAGCCATGCTGTCTTGGAAGAAGGTTCCAGGGTCACCGGGGGTCCCCTCCGGACAGCACAGAGAGGGAAATAGCAACCCTGGGGCCAGGCCCGGGACAGCCAAGGCCCCCCAACCACCATGTCCCCAGCTCAGCCTGGCAGGAGGGGTGTCCCCGTGATGGCAGGAGCTTCGGGGCCACAGGGTGGGAGGCAGGCCAGCCCGTTTCCCCAAAGGCCTCCTGGAAAATCAGCCCAGTCGTGTTGAAGTCAGTCCACTGGGAGGTCATCGAGACCTAGGGAATCCCTGGTGGCCGGGCTTTCATTCTGCAGCTCTGGGCTTGCCCCGAATGCCTGTTCCTTTTCTATTTTTCCAGAGGGGAGCCCGGCCTCTGTCCTTAACTTCAGGAGGTCCCAAGGCCTGGGGTGAACTGTCCTGGAACAAAGGACATGTCTTGCACAAAATCTGTGTTTGGGGCTGCTGGGCGAGTTGAGCTGCAGCACAAGTCCTGGAAACACGGTCACTGGTCACTAGCCCCGCGGCTTTCAGTGGGTTGATTTCTTAAGAACTGGCCAAGAGCCAGTGGCATGACAGCGGACAAGGGCCTCAGTTTCTTGTCTCTAACATGCTTCTAACCTCGAGGGTTCTCATGGGATCACGCAGTGAATATCGTGCTCAGAGAGGAGTCTGGCCCGTCACCCCCGATGCCAGTGAAGATGGTGGCACTGGCCTTTCCCGGTGGCACTTACCCACCAGCCTGGGTTGCTTCTGCAGTCTGGGCCCCAGGATGACCAGCCACCCCATGTGCCCCTGGCCGAGGGGCTTGGAGACAGGGTTGGGGGGAGCCATGCAGAGCCGTGCACAGGTCTCCCTGCTCTGGGGTCCGAGGGGGAAGAGAGCTCTCGGGACACTGAGGGCGGGAGGGCAGCTCTGCCCAGACCTGGCTGGCGCCGTCTCCTCGGGGAAGAGTGCGTGGTGGGTCCGGCCCAGCCTGGGGAGTGGGTGCGGGGAGGGTCCTGCTTGCCTCCTCCTCACGGTGAGCTGAGAGCAGGGCCTGAGTGGCCTGCCGCTTCCCAAACTGAGGACGCGAGGCAGGGGAGCCCTGTGTGTTCAGGGCCGCCTGTGGTGGAGAAACGCAGTGACTTCCTCGTGTGTAGGAAAACCCCGTTCGCCTTTCTCCCGTGAGTCCTCACTCCTCTCCCAGGACACTTCACTGCAGGTCACTGAATGCGGGGCTTTTGCCCACACCAGACACTTGCCTGCAATGCCAGCCAGGTGTCCCACAGTTTAACCCACTTCTGACCCCCTCGGCCTGGAGAGTGCCTCAGACCCCACCGGTTAAGGGCTTGGTCTCATGAGACCATGCCCCCTCCGATGCCAGTCACTATTAGGGCCCCGGGTGACCCACAGTTCTGCCTAACTTGGCTACAGATCAGGGTCCTCTGACCTATTCCCTCTTTGGAGTCAACTAATTTGTGAGAAAGTGTTACCTGCTCGGTTGTGTCCAATTCTCCGCGACCCCATGGAAAAAAAAAAACAAAAAACTGATCAAGGCCTGGGAGGAGGAAGCACTCTGCCCAGCAGCCTTCAGTGTCAGGACTTTGGGGCAGGAAATGCAGACCCAGCAGAGCCGGCCTGACTTCGGGAAGGAGCTTGAGGTGCAGGGAATGCACTTTGCCCCTAAGACAGGTTTCGCCCCCGAGGGCCTGGCTGGAGCCTCACCACGGGCTCCCATGCTGTTCCCACGCCTCTGGTGGCTTCCGCGCTCCCCGCTGGAGTTAATGCCTGTCCCCTGATGGCCTCGTGGAGCCATGCTGTCTTGGAAGAAGGTTCCAGGGTCACCGGGGGTCCCCTCCGGACAGCACAGAGAGGGAAATAGCAACCCTGGGGCCAGGCCCGGGACAGCCAAGGCCCCCCAACCACCATGTCCCCAGCTCAGCCTGGCAGGAGGGGTGTCCCCGTGATGGCAGGAGCTTCGGGGCCACAGGGTGGGAGGCAGGCCAGCCCGTTTCCCCAAAGGCCTCCTGGAAAATCAGCCCAGTCGTGTTGAAGTCAGTCCACTGGGAGGTCATCGAGACCTAGGGAATCCCTGGTGGCCGGGCTTTCATTCTGCAGCTCTGGGCTTGCCCCGAATGCCTGTTCCTTTTCTATTTTTCCAGAGGGGAGCCCGGCCTCTGTCCTTAACTTCAGGAGGTCCCAAGGCCTGGGGTGAACTGTCCTGGAACAAAGGACATGTCTTGCACAAAATCTGTGTTTGGGGCTGCTGGGCGAGTTGAGCTGCAGCACAAGTCCTGGAAACACGGTCACTGGTCACTAGCCCCGCGGCTTTCAGTGGGTTGATTTCTTAAGAACTGGCCAAGAGCCAGTGGCATGACAGCGGACAAGGGCCTCAGTTTCTTGTCTCTAACATGCTTCTAACCTCGAGGGTTCTCATGGGATCACGCAGTGAATATCGTGCTCAGAGAGGAGTCTGGCCCGTCACCCCCGATGCCAGTGAAGATGGTGGCACTGGCCTTTCCCGGTGGCACTTACCCACCAGCCTGGGTTGCTTCTGCAGTCTGGGCCCCAGGATGACCAGCCACCCCATGTGCCCCTGGCCGAGGGGCTTGGAGACAGGGTTGGGGGGAGCCATGCAGAGCCGTGCACAGGTCTCCCTGCTCTGGGGTCCGAGGGGGAAGAGAGCTCTCGGGACACTGAGGGCGGGAGGGCAGCTCTGCCCAGACCTGGCTGGCGCCGTCTCCTCGGGGAAGAGTGCGTGGTGGGTCCGGCCCAGCCTGGGGAGTGGGTGCGGGGAGGGTCCTGCTTGCCTCCTCCTCACGGTGAGCTGAGAGCAGGGCCTGAGTGGCCTGCCGCTTCCCAAACTGAGGACGCGAGGCAGGGGAGCCCTGTGTGTTCAGGGCCGCCTGTGGTGGAGAAACGCAGTGACTTCCTCGTGTGTAGGAAAACCCCGTTCGCCTTTCTCCCGTGAGTCCTCACTCCTCTCCCAGGACACTTCACTGCAGGTCACTGAATGCGGGGCTTTTGCCCACACCAGACACTTGCCTGCAATGCCAGCCAGGTGTCCCACAGTTTAACCCACTTCTGACCCCCTCGGCCTGGAGAGTGCCTCAGACCCCACCGGTTAAGGGCTTGGTCTCATGAGACCATGCCCCCTCCGATGCCAGTCACTATTAGGGCCCCGGGTGACCCACAGTTCTGCCTAACTTGGCTACAGATCAGGGTCCTCTGACCTATTCCCTCTTTGGAGTCAACTAATTTGTGAGAAAGTGTTACCTGCTCGGTTGTGTCCAATTCTCCGCGACCCCATGGACTATAGCCCACCAGACTCCTCTGTCCATGGGATTCTCCAGGCAAGAATACTGGAGTGGGTTGCTGTTTCCTTCTCCAGGGGATCTTCCTGACCCAAGGATCGACCCCGGGTCTCCTGCACTGCAGGTGGATTCTTTACCAACTAAGCCACGGGGGAAGCCTCTGATTTGCTAGAGCGGCTCACAGAAGTCAGGGGAATGTTGACTTGTCCACCAGATTATTAGGGAATATGGTGCAGCATCAGAG
>SJYT01068198.1:298407-313937 GCA_006410635.1 Cephalophus harveyi
GGTGGGTCCCAGTGCAGGAGCTGCGGTCCCCACGGACCTGGGGTGCGGATACGATTGCTCTGAACCCCGCGTAGTGGGGCTCTTATGCAGGCTTCACCCCATCGGCATGACCCATGACCAACCATTTCAGCCCTTTTTGCTCAAGAGAGTGGGGAGATGGGGCTGAAAGTTCCAAGTCTCTAATCACAGGCTTACCTGCAGGCAGGCACCCACCCAGAGTCTCTTTGCGATCCTGTGGACTGTAGCCCGCCAGGTTCCTCTGTCCATGGGATTCTCCAGGCAAGAACACTGGAGTGGGTTGCCACTTCCTTCTCCAGGGGAATCTTCCCCACCCAGGGATTGAGCCTGCATCTCCTGTATTTCCTGCATTGGCAGGCAGGTTCTTTACCACTAGCGCCACCTGGGAAGACCCTAGCACACAATCATAGCTTGGTCTTACCCATGACCAGGAGCCACCCACAAGCCCACCCTGAGTCACCTCGTTGAACAGAAGACACTCCTAGGAAGTGTCAAGGGTTTCAGGGGCCCTGTGCCAAGAACAGGTAGGGGTGATGAAGACACAGTTCTATTATCTCACTCAGGCAGGAAGGGCAGTGCCTGGCCTGGGTGAGCTGATGCCTTGGGGAGGTTTGCCCCCTCCCCACCCCCTTCCCTCCCACCACACGCTAGTCAGTGCTCAGCCCAAGTAGGGAAGTAGTTTGCAGAGCTGCAGCCTCCTCCTATCTCTCCAGAGCAGCTGGTGCACCCCTGGGCTTGGGGCCAGCTCCCCGTGTCCACGGAGCAGAGAAATGAGGGTCCCGGGAACGAGAGGGCACCTGGCACTCATTCATCTGTTATCTGTCCCTCTTGCATGCACGGAGGGGGCACCCAGCCTTAATGTTCTGTGTCCTCCCAGGCTGAAGTCGGGGAGGGGGAAGTGTTCTCTGCCTGCAGCCCTTTGATCTTTTCTACCAGCATCTCTGCCCAGGAAACCCATCAGGATCTGTGCTCAGAGGGCCCCTGTGGCCCACTTTCCTGGGGATTCAGGGTGGGTGCATCACGGTCCAGCGGCCAGAAGCCCGCCTGCGGACACAGTGATGCCAGGAGAAGCCCTTTGTGGGTCCTGAAGAAGGCAGCCGTTCTACCCTGGGACAAGGACACAGGGAAGTGAGTCAGTCTGGGAAGCGTGGCTCTCCCATCGCCCGTGGCCAGACCCTCCATGCACACTGCTTGAGACACCCCATCGTGAATAGCAGGTCCGACAGCAGTGTGCTGTCCTTGTTTACCTCAAGAAGAGGATCTCTCTGGAAGAGCCTGAAAGAGACTGCCGGGAGGGTCACGGCCACCTTCGCTCACTCCCTTGGCTCTGGGAACCCCAGTGCCACAGAATCAGGTCCTCAGCCCAGGTGACTTCCCCCAGCCCAGCAGTCTGACCAATCATCATCCTCCTGTCCCTGCCTGAAACCTGCCCTGCGGGTGAAAGATTGTTTCCAGCTGGTTGGCTTCCAAGGGTAGAAGCCAAGATGCTTAGACAGCAATTCAACTTCAGACCAGCCCATTGCAGAGATACCCACATAAGACCCTGACCCCGGGCCCTGTGGCTGCTGCGGTCCGCTCAGAGCGATGCGCGTGGGGGCGCAGACATGCTCACCGTAGATGATGTACTGGAGCAGGTCGGGGAGTTCGGCTGGTTCCAGAAGCAAACCTTCCTGATCCTGTGCCTGCTCTCAGCCGCCTTCGCCCCCATCTATGTGGGCATCGTCTTCCTGGCCTTCACCCCGGACCACCGCTGCTGGAGCCCGGGGGTGGCAGAGCTGAGCCGGCGATGCGGCTGGAGCCTGGAGGAGGAGCTCAACTACACGGTGCCGGGCCCGGGGCCCGAGGGCCAGTGCCTCCGCTACGAGGTGGACTGGAACCAGAGCGCCCTCAGCTGCCTGGACCCGCTGGCAGGCCTGGCCGCCAATGGCAGTGCTCTGCCCCTGGGCCCCTGCGCGCAGGGCTGGGTGTATGACACGTCTGGCTCCTCCATCGTGACCGAGGTAAGAGCGGGCCTTCGCTGCGGGGATAATGATGCAGGTTTCAGGGCAGAGAGGAAACATGATGGATCTTACAGGCTTCGACCCCACATCAGCAAAGTGGCCGTGGGGTCGTGCTCTCTGAACTCCGGTGCATCAGACTCCGTCCCGGGCACTGCCGTTCGTCTCTTACTCAATCCTCCGCACACTCTGGGTGTTAGAAGAGGGAACTGGGGCTCAGAGACACCAACGCCTGCCAGGCTGAGCTGGACTGCTTGGATGGGGGGCCCCGGGGAGACCGGCTCCCTCACCCTTCTGCCCCAGTGGCTTCTCCACGGGCCTCCAGAATCCACCTGGGGGCCAGCGGCCCCACCATCAGAGATGCGAGGCCCCCTCCCTCCATTCACAAGCCGTGGGCATGTGACAGCTCAACGCTGGCCTCTGAGGCGGCGTGGAAGCTGCCTTGGAGTCCGACTGAGCCTCAGCCACGCCCCGAGTTGGCTGAGTGTCGCTGTGTAGGTTACTCAGCCTCTCTGGGCCTCAGTTCCCTCACCAGTAAACCAGTGATGACGATGGCCTGCTTCCCGGGGTCAGCCCGAGGGGCTGCGGGGATATCGCTGCGGGGATAATGATGCGGGTTTCAGGGCAGAGAGGAAACATGATGGATGGACAGCGAAGGTGCTGATCAGACAATCCAGAAGAGTGGCCGGGTCAGCACCCCTGGGTGTCCAGCAGCCAGCTGCACTGGGTGTCCCCTCCATGGCCCACAGGAGAGCAGGATGGTGGCAGAGCGCTTGCCTGGATAGGTTAGTGGGTTATCGGAGCGTTTGCTTTGAGAATATCTTACCGAGAAGCCAGCAGATTTCTTTCCGTCATGGGCCCTTTGGAAGCTGGAACTCCAGTACTTTGGCTGCCTCATGCGAAGAGTTGACTCACTGGAAAAGACTCTGATGCTGGGAGGGATTGGGGGCAGGAGGAGAAGGGGACGACAGAGGATGAGATGGCTGGATAGCATCACTGACTCGATGGATGTGAGTCTGAGTGAACTCCGGGAGTTGGTGATGGACAGGGAGGCCTGGTGTGCTGCGTTTCATGGGGTCGCAAAGAGTCGGACACGACTGAGCAACTGAACTGAACTGAACTGATGCTGTGTCAAGCGTGGGCACTTGGAAACTGACCTCAAGATCGCTTGGTGAAGTCACAGGAGACGTTTAGACACATTAGTTGCTCAGTCGTGTCCAACTCTTTGCAACCCCATGGACTGTAGCCTGCGAGGCTCCTCTGTCCATGGGATTCTCCAGGCCAGAATACTCAGTGGGTTGCCATTTCCTTCTCCAGGGGATCTTCCCAACCCAGGGATCGAACCTGGGTCACCGGAATTGCAGTCAGATTCTTTCCCATCTGAGCCACCAGGGAAGCCATTGGTGAAGCCACAGACCAGAACTACGCAGAGTCTGTCTGTTAGCAAACTGCTCCCCTGAAACCAGGTGGCTGAGTGGCCTGAGCAGCACACTAGCTGGAGAAAAGCGCCGTGTCCACTCCGCCGGCCCCACGGCCCGCTGTCTTGGGGGGCGGGGAGCAGGTGTGGGTGCCCTTGCTCAGACATCCGGTCTCCGAGGCGTCTCCAACCGCAGACGTCCAGGTAGAAGGCTCGCCTCCCAGGGATGCTGAACTGGCCGCCCTTCTTGCTGGGAATCTAGAAACAGATCCAGACGGGGATGTATTGTTCTCTGTGGCTGAGGCACACTCCGCTTGGAAAGGATCAGCTAGATGCATGAATTCATCCATTCACCCCTCCATCTATTCCCTCAGTAACCATGTTCCAAGCTTTTCCTCTGTTCTGGCACTGGGTATGATGCCAGGAGGGACACAGAAGAAGTCCGTGAGGTTCAAGGAGTTTGCAGGCTCCAGGGAGCGAGGGAGGGGTGGTGACCGTGAGAATAAGATCAACGTCTCAGACAAGGCGGGGGACCTTACTATTCAGCTGGCGGCTGGGGTCTTCCCGCGGGAGGCGGCAGACTTTCTACACTGGAGTGTGGTTGATTTACAGTGTTGTGTCAGTTTTAAACAAGGTGATTCAGCTATGCCGTCCCAGGCTAAGTCGCTTCAGTCATGTCCGACTCTTTGCAACCCCATGGACTGCAGCCCGCCAGGCTCCTCTCTGTCCGTGGGATTCTCCAGGCAAGAACACTGGAGTGGGTTACCATGCCACCTCCTTGACTCAGTTATATACACATAGATATCTATTTTTCTCAGATTCTTTTCCCTTCTAGGTTATTACAAAATATCAGGTATAATTCCCTGTGCCACCCACTAGGTCCTTAGGACGGAGTATTTGAATGGGGCCCAGAGTGGTATTTTGAGCTGCTAGGAGAGCACAGAGTGCGTCGGGGAGGGTGAACCAAAGCTCAGGGGAGAGGGGGCAGGGACCACGTTCAGGGAGCAACAGTTGTTGAATTGACTGGAATTCAGGAGAGGAGTCATGGCCAGAATGGTGGTGGCTCAGCTTTGGGCCAGAGTGCTGAGATCTTACATCAGGCCACCAGATAAAATGCTGGACGCCCATTAAATTTGAATTTTGGGTAAACAACGAATATTTATTTAGGATAATTAGGTCCCAGATATTGCATAACATTTGATACTGACAGCTGAGGCTGGGAATTCAGATACTGCTGAGGACATGATTGCACTAAAAAAAAAAGTGTTGTTTATCTGAAATTCCAGTTCGGAGGGGCACCCTATTTTTTTTTTTGCTCTAAAACTGGCAACCCTACCTTTGTGCCAAGTGGCAGTTCAGGCAGAAGAAGAAGACAGTCCTCGCTGGACCTTGGGAATGGTCCAAGCGCTGGTGGGGAGTGGGGGTGACGCTCCCCAAAGGTGGGGAGAGCTTGAAGAGGCCGACATGGGTCCTGGCAGGGCTGTCAGCCAACGCGGCTGTCACAGGATCAAAAAGAAGGATCGATTTTAGAGACGCAGACCTGGCAGGGGTTGGGGAGGAGGAGGGGCCCGATTTGCCAGAGGGTCCTGGCCGAGGAGGCAGGGCGGCTGAGACCCTGAACAGGGAGGCTGGGACACAGGGAAGTAGCAGGTCATGCATGTGGGGGGCCTGACTTGGGTGGGGGCCTGGGGAGGGACTGGGCTTCCAGGTCCACGGGGACCTGCGCACTCTGGGAAGGGCTGGGGGAGATGGGGGGGGAGGGGGGGTTGTGGCTAGGGCTCACCTTGGGGCACACTAGTGTACTGGGGGTGGGATCCAGCTGGAGGTGATGCAGGCGATGAGACGCGGGGCCTCAGGAGTGGAGGACCGCTTCTCCTGGGCGGAACGCGCCTCCTCTGACTCCCCTTTCCCACTGCTTCACAACAACTTTTGCCTCTTCCCCTCAGCCTAAGCTGAAGCTTATTTGGGGAGAATCCTCCCTAGTTATTCATTTCTGCAGAAATAATCTTTAACATGGCCTTGCCTTGGACGTTGGAATTGGCTGGAGGGAAGACGATGAGCTGACCTCTTTGAACACCCAGCTCCCTGTCCCTCCCCACCCTGAGGGCAGAGGTCAGGGTCCATTTAGGGCAGGAAGGTGTTGGTTTCCCAACTCACCTGATCCCTGGGATCACCTGGATTCCAACCCATGATCTGCTGAGACAGAACCCACGGGAACCTGGATTCTAACGAGGACGCTGGGTGACTGTGCCCCGTGAGCTTGGCCAGCCTGCTGCGCTATGGGTCACGTCCACCACACAGCCTGCCCCCGGAGAAATCCCCAGTGAAGTCCCAGCAGGGAGAGGGACCCGACCTAGGAGACCCCACCCCATCCCTTGCGCCCCCTGTACAAACCCCAGGCTTTCTGTCTTTCCTGGGGCACAGAGGGGCCCCAGGAACAGTGGCGGGGTCTGGGATCGCAGGGGGCAGGCAGGTGCCTGCAGACAGAGCCCCTTGGTGTAGCTGGGGGCAAAGTTCTTAAGGGAGGTGGCGTCCGAAGGGAAGGCCAGGCCCCCCTGCCTCCAGTTCCATGAGCTCCCTGGCTTCTGCACGCCCCCAGAGCAGGATGGCACGCAGGGCATTTCAGGGAGGGTGGCAGAGACATCTTGCAAAGATGCTGATTGCAAAGAGTAGAACAAACACCCCCAAACCATTGCCCTGTGGCTTTGGGGGCATCTAGTACGCACAGAACATCATCCTGGGTGATGTGGGTGGAGACTCCAGAGAGGCCCCTGGAGAGGCTGACCTGGGCCAGCGAGATAACAACTCCCAGGAGCGGCCTCCCCCGAGTCCCACTGACAGGGCCCAGGGCTTCAGAGAAACCAAACAGTGGCAGGAGAAACTCCTCAGGGCGGTGTGCTTTCAGCTGACTTTTCAAGGGAATAAACACCTGGAGTGAGAGCTGGACCATAAAGAAAGCTGAGCACCAGAAAACTGATGTTTTTGAATTGTGGTGTTGGAGAAGACTCTTGAGAGTCCCGTGGGCTGCAAGGAGATCCAACCAGTCCATCCTAAAGGACATCAACCCTGAATATTCATCGGAAGGACTGATGCTGAAGCTGAAACTCCAATCCTTTGGCCACCTGATGAGAAGAGCCGACTCAGTGGAAAAGACCCTGATGCTGGGAAAGACTGAAGGCAGGCGGAGAAGGGGACGACAGAGGATGAGATGGTTGGATGGCATCACAGACTTGATGGCATCACTGACTCAATGGATATAAATTTGAGCAAATCCCAGGAGATAGTAAAGGACAGGGAAGCCTGGCATGCTGCAGTCCCTGGAGTCGCAGAATCAGACATGACTGAGCGACTGAACAACAAAAAGTAAAGCCTCCATTTAAAAAGTTAAGTGGCTCAGTATTTACTAAACCATGGGCACAGGGTTTCTCCCTGCAGCGCCCCCAGTGGCTTCATGAGCAGCTCCACACATGCCTTCCAGACAGGAGACCGAGGCCCCCCCACTTTCTGCCCCTCTGCGCTCCAAGTGGGGATGCTTCTGCACTCGGGCCTCCCAGAGCGCCCAGGCGTGTTGGCATCACCACGCATGTTCCAAGCATGGAGAGGCGATCCCTGAACCTCACTCCCAACAAAGCCCGGCAGATGGGCTCCTGGCTTTGCCTCTGTCCTTCTGCCTCGGTTCCTCCCAGGCACACGGGACCCTCCGCATCTCCTGCCGCTTCTGGGTTCCCCCATCCCCCGCATGCAAGGCTGCACAGGGCTGCTCCCCAGAAGCCCCCACCAGCTGGCCTCTGCATCTTAGCTCAGAAATTCTCACGTTGATACTGACAGTTCCATCAGTCATGACAAATTTACACAATTATTGGGTAGAATTTATGGAGTAAAACATGTGATTCAGTTCAGTTCAGTCACTCAGTCATGTCCAGCTCTTTGTGACCCCATGGACTGCAGCACACCAGGCTTCCCTGTCCATCAGCAATTCCTAGAGCTTACTCAAACTCATGTCCATCAAGTCGGTGATGCCATCCAGCCATCTCATCCTCTATTGTCCCTTTTCCTCCTGCCCACAATCCCTCCCAGCATCAGGGTCTTTTCCAATGACTCAACTCTTCGCATCAGGTGGCCTAAGTATTGGAGCTTCAGCTTCAGCATCAATCCTTCTCAGGAATATTAAGGATTGATTTCCTTTAGGATGGACTGGTTGGATCTCCTTGCAGTCCAAGGGACTCTCAAGAGTCTTCTCCAACACCACAGTTCAAAGCATCAATTATTTGGCACTCAGCTTTCTTAATTAAGGGTTTTTACCAATTCTGGGAAATGCATCATATTTATTTTACATCATTTTCGTTTTTGGTTAATTACTTTGCTGTATTTCCTTTAGAAATCTTACCATTTGGCCACCCAGTCCTTTGACAACTATCAGGGGTACCTGGCAACAGACTCTTTAATTAGTGTATATTGAGGGTAAACCCAAGATAAAGGCATATAACGACACTGCCTGAGATTCCCCAGAAACCTTGCATCTGTCTTGTGAAAATGTGGTGAAAGGAAAGGCTGTGAGGGGCCCACCAGAAGCCCCCACCAGCTGGCCTCTGCATCTTAGCTCAGAAATTCTCACGTTGATACTGACAGTTCCATCAGTCATGACAAATTTACACAATTATTGGGTAGAATTTATGGAGTAAAACATGTGATTCAGTTCAGTTCAGTCACTCAGTCATGTCCAGCTCTTTGTGACCCCATGGACTGCAGCACACCAGGCTTCCCTGTCCATCAGCAATTCCTAGAGCTTACTCAAACTCATGTCCATCAAGTCGGTGATGCCATCCAGCCATCTCATCCTCTATTGTCCCTTTTCCTCCTGCCCACAATCCCTCCCAGCATCAGGGTCTTTTCCAATGACTCAACTCTTCGCATCAGGTGGCCTAAGTATTGGAGCTTCAGCTTCAGCATCAATCCTTCTCAGGAATATTAAGGATTGATTTCCTTTAGGATGGACTGGTTGGATCTCCTTGCAGTCCAAGGGACTCTCAAGAGTCTTCTCCAACACCACAGTTCAAAGCATCAATTATTTGGCACTCAGCTTTCTTAATTAAGGGTTTTTACCAATTCTGGGAAATGCATCATATTTATTTTACATCATTTTCGTTTTTGGTTAATTACTTTGCTGTATTTCCTTTAGAAATCATACCATTTGGCCACCCAGTCCTTTGACAACTATCAGGGGTACCTGGCAACAGACTCTTTAATTAGTGTATATTGAGGGTAAACCCAAGATAAAGGCATATAACGACACTGCCTGAGATTCCCCAGAAACCTTGCATCTGTCTTGTGAAAATGTGGTGAAAGGAAAGGCTGTGAGGGGCCCCGGGATCCCACATTTTTGCGTCGTGCGTTGACATTTTCTGCAGGGAAAATGGTAGGCGTAGTTTAACTTACAAACGGTCCTGTGTGTCTTGGCCCCTCCGACCCGCAGTTTAACCTGGTGTGTGACGACTCTTGGAAGGTGGACCTCTTTCAGTCCTGTGTGAACTTGGGCTTCTTCCTGGGCTCTCTGGGAGTCGGCTACATCGCAGACAGGTATGTAAAGGCGGATCTGACCAAGCACAGCACCAACACCGTGGGGAGAAGGGACTTCAGCGGCCGGAGGTGGGAGAAGTGGCCAGAGGGAATCTTCCCAGAACTTGAGACCCGTCACGGTAGGGAGTGTGGGACGATGCGGGGCAAGACGATGGGAGGAAGCTGGGGACTTAGGGGGGGCTTCAGAGTTTGAGACCTCAGGCAGGTTGTGTAGCTGGGATGCAGGGCTCAGAGGAAGGGGGCAGAAAGCCAAGGATTATGCTTCTGGCAGATGGGCGGAGGTGGGCAGGGCCATTTTTTGAGACAGAGAGGGTTAAGAAGATCCTTCTCTGCAGCTTTTAGGAGATGTGTTTCAGAGCAGCCTGTGAGACAGAGAGGAGTTGCCAAGTAGACAGTTGGACACACAAGGTTCGGGCTGGAGTTAAATATTTGGGATTTGCCACCAGTAATTGGTATTTAAAGCGATAAACCAGGTTTGAGATAAGCTAGAAGAAGGTATGCAGAGAGAAGTTCAACATGTAGAAGCTGGTGAGCAGGGACAGTGTCAGTGGGAGGTTGAAGATGAGAGATGAGGAAGTGGATTTGTGTGTGTGGACAGCTCTTTCCCCTGCTCCCCCCCCCTCCGCAGTATTTCCCTAAAGCGTGTTAATCATCTTTGCATGTGGGAAGAAGGTAGAGTGAACGGTTCTGTCACTAATATGTTTAGTATTTATCTATTTATATATCTATTTTTGGGAGTAGATAACTGTCATTTAGAAGCTATATTTGTTTTGTTTCCTAAATCTTGCATGAGTGAGGTCACATGGTATTCTTTTTTCTCTGACTGCTCTCACTTAGCGCTTTACCCTCCATGTCCATCTCCACTGTCACAAATACATTCTTTTTTATGGTTGAGCACTATTGCATTGTATATATATTATATATATTATATATATACACGCATCTTTATTCATTCAACTATCGATGGACACTTAGGTTGCTTCCATATCAGTTCAGTTCAATTCAGTCACTCAGTTGTGTCCAACTCTTTGCAACCCCATGGACCACAGCATGTCAGGCCTCCCTGTCCATCACCAACTCCTGGAGTCCACCCAAACTCATGTCCATTGAGTCAGTGATGCCATCCAACCATCTCATCCTCTGTCATTCCCTTCTCCTCCTGCCTTCAATCTTTCCCAGCATCAGGGTCTTTTCCAATGAGTCAGTTCTTCACATCAGGTGGCCAAACAAAGTGTTGGAGCTTCAGCTCAGCATCAGTCCTTCCATATATTGCTTATATTGGAATATAGTCCATGTATTGCTTACATATACTGGCAATTTAGCTAATACTGCAATAAACATGGGGGTGCGGGTGTCTTTTTGAATTAGTGTTTTTGTTTCCTTTGGAGAAATATTCAGACCTGAGATTGCTGGATTGTATGGTGGTTCCATTTTTAATTTTTTGAAGAACCTTCGTCCTTTTGCTTCTGTTTTCCATAGTGGCTGCCTCAGTTTCTATTCCCATCCACAGTGTCCTAAGCTCCCTTTTTTCACATCCTTGCCAACACTTACTGTTTATTGTCTTTCTGATAATGGCCCTTCTGATAAGCATGAGGTGATATCTCACTGTGGTTTTTTTTAATGTTTTTTAAAAGTTATTTTTAATTGGAGGATAATTGCTCTAGAATATCATGTTGGCTTCTGCCATACGCCAGTGTGAATGAACCATAAGCATACACATGTCCCCTCCCTCTTGAACCTCCCCCCTCCACCCCCACCTCACCCCAGCCCTCTAGGTTCTCACAGAGCGCCGATTGAGCTCCCTGTGTTTACAGCAACTTCCCGTGTAGCTCTGATTTGCATTTCCCAACTCCAAGAGATGGTGATGGACAGGGAGGCCTGGCGTGCTGCGATTCATGGGGTCGCAAAGAGTTGGACACAACTGAGCGACTGAACTGAACTGAACTGATGACTAGGGATGTTGAGCATCTCTTCATGTGTTTGTTGGCCCACTTTACTCATGAAAAAAGAAAGGAAAAACACTTTTCAATAATTATACTATTAGAATTGAATATTTCCCCAGGAAAACCTTATGAGCATTGATAAGGTTAACTATGTGGGTGGGGGTGGGGACCTGATTTCTGGTGCACCCTGTTAAGTCTGTGAATAGTAATGCAATCTATTAAATACAAAGATAACGAGAGGGGATGAGTCTGAGGACTGGGCGGGTCACTGAGGGAGACCTCTGGTCCTTGACTGAGAGTGGTCAGGATTCCTCTTCAGAGTGACTTCATTAAACCTGCAAGAGTTGCCGGTCGCTGTCACAGAGAGGGGACCAGGTCAGGCTTGGAGAAGGGGCCGTGATGTGTGATGGACTGCACGATGCCGCAGAGAAACTGTCTTGTCTCCCAGTAGAGAGCCTGCTGTCCCTTCCTCCCTGTGAACACTCAAGGCTCACCTCACTGTCTGCTTGTCTCGGAAGGTTTGGCCGCAAAGTGTGCCTCTTGGCCACCACCCTCACCTGCGCCGTCTCGGGCGTCCTGACGGCCGTGGCTCCAGACTACACGTCCCTGCTGCTCTTCCGCCTGCTGCAGGGGCTGGTCAGCAAGGGCAGCTGGACGGCTGGCTACACCCTGAGTAAGCATCTGCTGGCCTGAGGTTTCCAGCCGCTTTGAGAAGCCCGGGAGGTCAGACAGTGCGGTAGAATGGGACGAAGCCGAACGTGCAGGATTTGTTTTGGAGGAAGCCTGGAGAAAGTGTGGCCTCGCTAGCTGTATTTGAGTTTGTGTGATTGGAACTGAGTGTGCTGTCAGAATGGCCTCTGTTTGTTTGAGAGACACTTACATAACCACTCATATGGGTCCTTGTTTCCATATCAACTAATCTGTTTGGGAAAAGGAGATCACATGTGATGTGTTTACAGTGATGGGGGTGTGTAGGAAGGGGAGACAGGTGGGAGAGTATTTTAACATTTTAAATATGAACCAACCAGCCTCTTCCAAAAGAAATACTACAAACTCCACTGGTTTGAAGGACACTCAAGAGTTAGGCTGCAGTCCATGGGGTTGCGAAGAGCCGGACACAACTGAGCGACTCCGCTTTCACGCCTTGGAGAAGGAAATGGCAACCCACTCCAGGGTTCCTGCCTGGAGTCCCAGGGACGGCAGAGCCTGGTGGGCTGCCATCTATGGGGTCGCACAGAGTCAGGCACAACTGAAGTGACTTAGCAGCAGCAGCAGCAAGAGTTAGGGGAGAAGATATAAGAGGAAATAAAAGAAGCTCTTATATTTTGGCTGACTCATTGGAAAAGACCCTGATGCTGGGAAAGACAGAAGACAGCAGGAGACGGTTAGACAGCATCAGCCACGCAATGGGCATGAACCTGGGCAAACTCTGGGAGATGGTGAGGGACAGGGAAGCCTGGCGTGCTGCTGTCCATGGGGTCTCAAAGAGTCGAACATGACTTGGCGACCGAACAAGCAAATCAAAAAAGAGATAGACACAATGATGAAAAAACTGAAGTGTAAAACAATGTAATTCTATATACTATTTTTTATTTCAAGTTTTCTCTGAAGAGTAAGACTAGAAAATGAAAAATACTTCTGTAGAAGAAAGCATAATAGCCGCCTGTGTATCTCTCAGCCCATGGATGGCTGGATGGGCACATCAGACAGCATGAGGATGGCCCAGGTTTTTGCCAGGTCTTGCCATCTTTGAAAACGGTGTCTTATGGCTTGACATTCTAAGAAATTGTTCACTAGGGCCCAAAAAAACCATGTTCCTCCTCCAAGAAATCATGAACATACTAGTTAAGTTTAGTGAGTTCAGCACACATCAACTGCAACAGCCCAGCCATCTAGAGGCTGAACATGCAGTATGTGGCACCTGGTGACAAGGATTAATTTAAGGTCAAATCTACACCCAAGTCTGACCAGCTGTGTGGTCCTGGGCATGTTCCATAATCTCTCTCTGCCTCAGGATCCTCCACATGGGGACCGCAGTGCCGTGAGGTCGATGAAGGGCCCTGGGGGAGCCCAGGGCCATGCCTGCCCCTTCTCCTCCCTGCGGTGTGGCCGTTGCCCTGTGGCAGGCACCGGGGCAGGGCCGGAGATGCCGAGATAGATAAGGCCTCCCATCCTACTCTCAGGACGCCAGTCAGTCCCGGAGGAAATCAACCCTGAATATTCATTGGAAGGCCTGTTGCTGAAGCGAAAGCTCCAATACTTTGGCCACCTGATGCAAAGAGTTGATTCATTGGAAAGACCCTGATGCTGGGAAAGATGGAGTGCAGGAGGAGAAGGGGGTGAAAGAGGATGGGATTGTTGGATGGCATCACTGACTAATGGACATGAGTTTGAGCAAGCTCTGGAAGAGAGTGGAGGACAGACGAGTCTGGTGGGCTATAGTCCATGGGCTACCAACCAACCAGTGAAGTTGCTCAGTCATGTCCGACTCTTTGTGACCCCATGGGCTACAAGCCAGTGCAAAGAGCTGGAAACAGCTTAGCAACTGAACAACAACCTCCGTCAAGGAGCTCCTAGGCTAGAGAGAAAGGAAGACAGACCCGGAATGCTCGCTGTCTGTGACGGAGTGCGGGGTAGCCTGGCTTGCCTCCTTCCCACGGCTCCCTGCCTTGCTTGGAGGTCCCATACTCCCTGGTCCTGCACCAGGGGCTCGCCTTCAGTCTGCGTGACCAACTCCTCCTCTTTTCCCAGGACGTCTTCCTCCCCACCCCCGATCCTGCTCCTCCTGTGCCCCTCTCCCCAGCCCCCATCTGCTTTCCTCTGGGAGCTCCTCCGGCACCACAGCCCTCTCGCTCCTCTGCTGCTCCTGCCAGGCCCACCACCACCATCGCTCCGCTCCACGCTGGTCCACCCCCGGGGCGCCCACAGGCAGCAGTGCGGTGGAGGCGGGGGGGGGCGCCTTTAACAGATGTAACATTGGCTCGCCCCTGTGCCGCGACACCCCTGTGCCTCCCGCACTTGAAGCCAGTGTTCTCCGCAAGCCTACGAGACCGGCCCACCCCCCCGCCCCAGGAGGGCTCACGGCCCCCATGACCCGACCTCACCCAGCGGTCACCTGAGCTCCTATCCCTCTGCCTGGAACTCGCTTTCCCATTCCGGGTTCTGTTAGCTACTGCTCCTCCTGATGGCTCAGATTTTCTCCACGAGCTCTGCTCCACAGCTCTCTGAAAATCTGCGACCCCGGAGACTCCCCCACCCTCCTGGCTATTTATGCTTTCTTCCCACATGGCCCGCATCATGTCAAGACCTGGGTGTGATGAACACAGTGTGTGTGTCTGGTCCACCACCTCTCCTGAGGCTGTGAGCTTAGGAGGGCGGGACTGTGCCCACAGAGCTGGAGATGCCCGTGAACACCTGTGACAGGGCCAGCTCCCTGGGGTGCACTCACAGGTGTTGGTGGTGTTAACAGCACTCCCTGAGGGGTCATGGGAAATATTCCAGCTAATCCTGGAGCCCATGGGAGGAAGGTTCTGGGCAGGAGAGCCCCATAGACGGAATACTGCACTGTGCAAAGGCGGGGGGAGCTGCAGATAGCAAATGGGGGATTTTAAAGCGGATGGGAGCCCGCAGGTGACGTTTCTCTGGTTTCAGTCACAGAGTTCGTGGGCCTGGGCTACAGACGGACGGTGGCGATCCTCTACCAGACGGCCTTCACCATTGGGCTTGTGCTGCTCTCCGGACTGGCCTACATCCTCCCTCACTGGCGCTGGCTGCAGCTGGCCGTCTCCCTGCCCATCTTCCTGCTCCTCTCCTGCTACTGGTACCGTGTCCCCATGGGGACCTGTCTTCCCAACAGCCAGGGCGGTCCTACCTGCAGGCCCGGGTCTTCCAGCCACCCACGCCATCTGGGGTGCTCCGTCATGGGGTAGCCCTCATTCCCGGGGGGAACCACTCTCAGCCACCCTTTAAAGAAACTTTCTTTAAATTCACATCACCCAGAGGCCTGAGATGCTAAAAGTCGGACAGAAGTTCACCTAGCCGCAAAGTAGGCATTTGCTCTTTGACGAGCTGGTGAAGGAGGAGATGAAGGAAGGGAACCATCTCTGGGGAGTGTGCCCATCAGACAGGACCATCAGCAGACAAATGGATGAGGAAGCTGTGGTTCATATACACAAGCAATATTTCTCAGCTATAAAAAAGAATGCATTTGAGCCAGCTCCAGCGAGGTTCTCTTTTGATCTTAACCTCAGACGGGCTCTGGGGGACACACCAAGTGGGGATGATCTGCGTCCACAGGTTTGTGCCCGAGTCCCCCCGATGGCTGTTATCGCAAAAGAGAAACACTGAGGCGATAAAGATCATGGACCACATTGCCCAAAAGAACGGGAAGCTGCCTCCTGCCGACCTGAAGGTGACTCACTTGCAAGGGTTTTCTCTCCTCGCTGAATGCTGCGTCGGGCTTATGACTTAGCGCTTGCCTGTGGGATTGCCTGAGGAAGCGGGAAGGTGCTGGAACTCTTCGGGGTAATGAGTATGATGACCAACCTCGGGGTGGGGGCTGGTGGGAGGCGGGGGGCA
>SJYT01068198.1:314502-346374 GCA_006410635.1 Cephalophus harveyi
AGATGTGTATAAGAGACGGGGTGGGGGAAGGGCTCTGATGGCGATTCCTGGTCACGGTGGCAGCCTGGATATGGCTGATGCCCTGACTCTCTCCTAGATGTTGTCTCTAGAGGAGGACGTCACTGAGAAGCTAAGCCCCTCGTTTGCAGACCTGTTCCGCACGCCCATCCTGAGGAAGTACACCTTCATCCTGATGTACCTGTGGTAAGGGGTCTTTCCGAGGCCCCGTGCGCTTCCCTGCACACCCGGGTACACGTCAGAGACGGTGGGCCAACTTATGGAGGGGGGAAAAGAGAGGCATGAAAAGGCATTTCCAGATGGCTTTCCACTCAAAGAGCTCTTAAAAAGACACGCGTATTTCTCCCTTGAGGACTTCCCAGTAGAGGAAAGGCCTCACTTTAGTAAGAAGAAATCCCCACGCAGAAAAGTCAGCAGTGAGCCGGAGGGAGGGGACAGGGTTGCCAGAAACCCCATGTATCAGGAGCCGAGTGCTGACTTAGCCCCGGTAGGTAGATGAGATTTCAGGGATTCCCCAGGACATCAGTACTTCCCTGGTGGCTCAGACAGTAAAGCGTCTGCTTACAATGTGGGATACCCGGGTTCGATCCCTGGGTTGGGAAGATATTGGAGAAAGGAATGGCAACCCACTCCAGTACTCTTGTCTGGAAAATCCAATGGACAGAGGAGCCTGGTAGGTTACAGTCCATGGGGTCACAAAGAGTCGGACACGACTGAGTGACTTCATTTTCCGGGCTGTCAAGGAGGAAGAAGCCTTCCTCACGTCTGAGGACTCGACAGAGCCTGCGGAAAGCACATGCGTGCTTTTTTCATACCGATTAGGAAATGCCTGACAACGCCCAGCACCCCCTGCACACCCCGGGGCCGTGTCACTCTCCCCAGTGGCTTCCTCGAGATGGGATCTTCTCCCTCTTTCCTTGAGGGGCTGGGTCAGCTCCCCATCTCAGCACTTGCTCCTCCACACCCCGGTGGCCCTTCAGTTACTTCTGGAAAGCCCTGGGCCGAGTAGCCGGGTTTCCCTTCCACTGGGGTCACTCTGCCTCCCTGTCCTTCTTTGCCCTTCTGTGAAATAAGGGTTCCAACGACGAGGGCAGCACCTGGCATGTAGCAGCCGCTCCGTAAATATTTGTGGAAGCTTAAATGAGTAACCGGTGTTCCACAGAGTCCATCCTGAGTTCTCTAGACGCTGGGGTGTCTCCTGGTCCCCAGGCCCTGGTCTGCAGGCTGGCCCTGGGAGCCCTTGTGCCCGCCCTGTGAGGGGCCCAGGAACCCCTGCAAGCGTGCCGGGTGCCTGGTGCGTTTCTCTTGATTCTCAGCATCCGACTCCGTGGTGCCTCTTGGGTTGGAGGCCCAGGACCCTGCAGACAGGAAGGCTTGCTCCCCTCCTGTATCAGCCTGGGTCCCATCTCCACCCCTATCACTCCTGTCGAGGCGGTGATTCTGTCTCCTCAGCTCTCTCACACCCCTCCACGCAAGCTTTCCGCAAACCCCTCTCTGTCTTGAAAACCTATCCCGAATCTGCCACTTTCTCATGAGTGAGTGTTGCAATCTCCCGTCCAGCTCGTCGCGGTCTGCTCCCACTCCTCTTCCCCCCTCCCCAGAGCACAGGTCACAGATAGCATCCCCTCCTTGCCCACATCCTCATAGTCTTCCTAATGCACCGAGAAGAAGCCTAGCTTCCTCCCACGGCCTGCAAGGCTTCATGCCGTCTGGCCCTGGACACCTTCTCTTACCATACACGTCCCCCCGCCCCTGTCCGCTCCATTCATTACAGTGACTCGGGGCCGGGGGCCCATCACTTCCTGGCTGTGTGACCTCCAGGAAGCTTCGTGATCTCTGTGACTCAGTTTCCTCATCAGCCAGCTTCCTCCCACGGCCTGCAAGGCTTCATGCCGTCTGGCCCTGGACACCTTCTCTTACCATACACGTCCCCCCGCCCCTGTCCGCTCCATTCATTATAGTGACTCGGGGCCGGGGGCCCATCACTTCCTGGCTGTGTGACCTCCAGGAAGCTTCGTGATCTCTGTGACTCAGTTTCCTCATCAGCCAATGGAGGCAATGATAGGATCTACTCACGGGCATGTTGGAAGAATTAATGTGATAATGCGTGTGAAAGGCTTAGAACTTAGGAAACGCCCAACAACGGCAGACTGCTATTTTTATAGGAGTGTGAGAAGGAATGGCAACCCACTCCAGTATTCCTTCCTGGGAAATCCCATGGACAGAGGGGTCGCAAAGAGTCAGACACTTGGCGAAAAAGCCATCACCTCTACCCGAAGCAGCGTGTACATGCAGTTTGCGGGTTCTGCCAGAAGATGGCAGCATTGCACACTGTTGACTACAGTTTGGTTGGTCACTGGCTAAGTCCCGTCCAACTCTTTGGGACCCCATGGGACGCCATGGATGGCAGCACGCCGGGCTTCCCTGTTCTTCCCCATCTCCCAGAGTTTGTTGTGATTTGGGGTTTTTGTTTATTTGTTTGTACAGGAAAATCAGGGTTCTACGTTCCTTTCTCTTAGGTCAGTCGCTTTATGAGAAGATGACTGTTGCCATTTAACCATTTAACCCGGCATAGAGAAGCTCCCCCTTGCCCCACCAGGCTCATCTAAACTCACCGAGTTGCAGGCAGTGCATTCTTATTCTCTTGACACTTTGGTTCAAACAGGAATAATTTAGGACTAGAAACAAAAGCATACCAGACTCCCCTGAGTGCAGCTTTATAAAACCAGGAGTGAGTGAGTGAGGTGAGTGAAAGTTGTTCAGTCATGTCAGACTCTTTGCAGCCCTATGGACTACAGCCCACCAGGCTCCTCTGTCCATGAGATCTTCCAGGAAAGAATGCTGGAGTGGGTTGCCAGGCCCTTCTCGAGGGGATTTCCCCGACACAGGGATCAACTGGGAGCTCCTGCATTGCAGGCAGATTCCTAACCGTCTGAGCCACGAGAGCTGGACCTTATAAAACCAGGGGGTGTAGTAATGAGAAACGTCCCCTGTGACCTCAGTTTTGGAACTGATGGGCAATTTGCATTTCTATAAGTAATTTCTTATCCACCAAAATCTCTTCCCACAGTCAGTACTTCATTTCTGCAGGTTCTGCATCTGGGGATTCAATCAACTGCAGATAAAAAATAGTCAAAAAATTCCAGATGGTCCCCAAAGGCAAAACTTGAATCTGCTGCATGCTGGCAACGGCTTACACAACATATATTATGTTAGGTGTTACAAGTAATCTAGCGATGGTGTCAGTCTTACGGGAGTGTGCCCATCCTACACTGATTCATACGATTTACATGAGGGACTCGAGCATCCTCGGATTCTGGTACCCTGGGGGTTCCTGGAACCAGGCCCCCATGGTAGTGAGGAATGACCATACCAACAGAGGCATTTGATGTTCCAAAATTGTGCAGTTTGCCCAAAAGTGACCCATGGGACGCTACGCTTTCCCCTGAGTCAGAGTGCCCGAGCTGGTCCCCATCCTTCTGTGCGCCATGTTCTGTAACATGGTTGTTCTTTCCTCAAATATGGGTGGATGGGCCGTGTGCCGTGGGATATGGGGTGAAAGAGAGGAAGGGAACACTGCTGGTTCAAGATGGTGTGATGTGCGCAGGAGGCCCCCACTGTGGAGCTGGGAAGACTTGGCTGACTCCTCCCCGCCGTGGTGCTCTGGATCCTGGCCCTGGGAAAGACAACCGTGACAGCAATAAAATCTGCTCTTCTCTGAGTGCCCACCTACACCAAGCCCTTCTGGTCCACGGCCTCAGTAAATTCTCAAGACAGATTCACAGCTGAAGGAACTGAGGCACAGAGAGGCTGGTTAACTTGCTGAAGACCACACAGCTCAGACAGCACTCTGCATCCTGAAACTGCTCGCTCCCCACTGCTGTCTCCCGCCCTCCTTCCCCTTGGAGGCTTGGGGCATCTGATGAGATAGGGCCCGTGCGGAGTTCAGAGCAGGGCTGCCCGCAGGGGCACAGTAAGGAGGAAACGATGGTCGCTACATCATTTGCCATCTCTCGGAAACATGGGTCTGTCCTGTAAGTCATAGGCTCACAAAAACCGTGGAAGAAGCTTCTCAACCAGGAGGGCCCCTTCTGGATTTTGACGCCCTCCCTCCACCTCTTCTCATATTACGACTTCCCAGGTGGCTCAGATGGTACATTGTCTGCCTACAGTGTGGGAGACCCGGGTTCGATCTCCTGGGTTGGGAAGATCCCCCTGGAGAAGGAAATGGCAACCCACTCCAGTATTCTTGCCTGGAAAATCCCATGGACGGAGGAGCCTTGTGGGCTATACTTCCTGGGGTCTCAGAGTCGGACGCGACTGAGCGACCTCACTTACTTTCTTACTTCTCATATTGGTCTAGAACATTCTACATCTAGCAGTGGATGCTTCCTTCCAGCTCGCAGGGGCCTCTATCCTCCCGGCCAGTGTCCGGGATCTCCCTTCTTCCGAGGAGCTCACCTTTGACCCGCCTCTCTTGCCACCAGGTTCACCAGCTCGGTGGTCTACCAGGGTCTCATCATGCACGTGGGCGCCACTGGCGGGAACCTCTACCTGGACTTCCTCTACTCTGCCCTGGTCGAGTTCCCCGCCGCCTTCATCATCCTCGTCACCATCGACCGCTTTGGTCGCCGCTACCCGCTGGCCACGTTCAACCTGGTGGCCGGGCTGGCCTGCTTCCTCATGATCTTTATCCCACGCGGTGAGTGGTCCACGCCCATTGTCTTCCGGGTCATTGAACCGTGGGAAGAGTGTTGGAACAGGAACAAAGACAAGGTGTTTACCTGAGTCTAGAATTACCTTTTAAAAAATTTTAAGTAGAGGTACAGCATACCGACAATGAGCCCTTTTAAAATGTTCAAGCCAATGAATTTTTCACCTGTATGTATGCCTGGGCACTGTGACCTATGCCAAGATAAAGAACATTTCCAGCACCTCGGAAGGTCCCTCACTCTCCTTGACCACCAACGCTCACCCCCCCTGCCCAGGTCACCGAAGCTCTGGTCTCTGCCACCGCAGATTAATGTCGGCTGTTCTTGAACTTCATACAATTGAACCATGCTGCACCTACGCTTTGTATCGCCTTCATTTACTTATCGTGGTGTCTGCAAGGGTCACCCACGTTGTCCCACAAGGGTGTTGCTTGTACCTTTTCACTGTTGGGCAGCCTCGCATTGTAGGAATCCCGCACCCTAAATCCAGGCCTCTGTTGACTTCAGGCCTCCTAAGGTCACCCTGGACCGCCATACAAAGAATTAAAGTCCCATCCCTCTTCCTCCTTCTCTTTTCCCTCTAGAACATAAGCTCCAAGAAGCGGAAACATTCTCTGCTTTGCTCACAGCTGAGCTCCTGGGGCAGAGACGCCACTCTATCAAGTACATAGAGGAGCTTCCCAGGTGGTGCTACTGGTAAAGAACCTGACTGTCAGTGCAAGAGACGTAAGAGATGCAGGTTCAGTCCCTGGGTTGGGAAGATCTAAAGTCGTCCAGTGTTTGCCCATTTGGATTAAGGCTGCAGCGAACATTCCAACGCATCTTTTCCTGGACACTCACGTCCCTTGCTGGGTCAGGGGGCAGGACACAGGTTAGTTTCAGTAGATACAGCCAGCCAGCTTTTCAGTTCACGCTCCCACGGTGACGCGTCAGCTTTCCAGTGGTTCCACAGACTCACTAGCACTTGGCATCATTAGTCTTTTCAACACCAGCCATCTTGGCGCCTGTTTGCTTGAGTCCATAATTCTTAGCAATCCAAGATAAGCCAAAGCGGAATCATTTGGACCGTTTTAATTTGAGTATATACATTGCCTTTCTCATTTGTTGCTTTTAGAAATGTTAAAAAAAAAATAGGAGAGCAGATTTGCTATTTTCTCAGTTTTTATTGCTTGTGCTCTGCAGTTGTTGGTTTAATGAGTCATTTTGGCAGGCTTTGGGGGCAGGATATTATGAGAAACGTCCCATGAAATTCCTGTTCTCAAGAATTAGACTTTACAGAGCAGGCTGGAAATTTTAAGAGGTAGCAAAAGGTAGCTCAGGTTTTTTTCTCTCTCCTTTCATGAGCAAGTGAGTGAGTGAAGTCGCTCAGTCGTGTCTGACTCTTTGCGACCCCATGGACTGTAGCCCACCAGCTCCTCCATCCATGGAATTTTCCAGGCAAGAATGCTGGAGTGGGTAGCCGTTTCCTTCTCCAGGGGATCTTCCCGACCCAGGAATTGGACCGGGTCTCCCACAATGCAGGCAGACACTACACTGTCTGGGCCACCCGAGACAAAGAAGACAGGAAAAGGGGCTGATCATCTGAAATTGGTTTCCCCCGTTTTTTGTTTCCACCTATCTCCCTGTTTCTAGAATCCTGCTAAAGCTAAATGAATGAGTAGAGGTTTTCATTGTTGCTGTTTTTTAAGTAACAGCACCAAGTACCGAGAGGGAACCTGGGATCCGAGACCATTTGGTTATCACCTGGAAGAAGCTTGGGTACTGCGTCCTCTGTCCCGCATCCTCCCAGGACCCTCTCCCGCTCCCACTCTCACCACTTGCCTTTACTGGTTCTCATCGCATTTGATGACGAGCCTTCGTCTCCTGCTCCAGAAAATATTTCAAGTACCTTCTATGTACTTGCGCGAGTGCACGCTAAGTCGCTTTAGTTGTCTGATTCTTTGCAACCCTCTGGAGCAAAGACGCTTTGGAGCTCACCAGGCTCCTCTCTCCACGGGATTCTCCAGGCAAGAATACTGGAGTGGGTTCCCGTGCCCTCCTCTAGGGGATCTTCCCAACCCAGGGGTTGAACCTGCATCTCTTATGTCTCTTGCATTGACAGTCGGGTTCTTTACCACTAGCACCACCTGGGAAGCTCCTCTGTGTACTTGACAGAGTGGCGTCTCTGCCCCAGGAGCTCAGTCGTGAGCAAAGCAGAGAAAGATTCCACTTCTTGGAGCTTAAGTTCTAGAGGGAAAAGAGAAGGAGGAAGAGGGATGGGGCATTAATTCTTCGTATGGTGGTCCAGGGTGACCTTAGGAGACCTAAGTGAAGAGGGGATGAGCCATTTAAACAGCCGGGCAAGGAGGTTTCCAGGAAAGGGAACAGCAAGAGCAAGGACCCTGAGGATGGGGAGAGCTGGGTGCTGGAGGAGCAGCCGGACCCTTGTGAGCAGGAGACAGGGAGAGATGCCAGCGTGGGTTTTAGCCCAAGCGTGGCAGGAAGCCACGTGGCAGGACTGAAGTTATAAGTGGTCCCTCCGACTGCTGGGGAGAGTGACCTGGGCCCAGAAGAGGCAGGGCGGTTCTCTGAGGGCAAGGATGCCGTGCGCGCCCAGTAGAGCATCTTGCCAAATCCATCAAAGCTGCGGAATCTGTGACCAGTGCCCTCCTCCAGGTGTCTGAGTGAACTCCCTTGTCGTGTATCTCGTAGGAGCCTGAACTAAAGGCTCCACTTGAGCTCTCCTCCAGGCCTAGGGCAGCCGAGACCTGGAGAGACCGCGCTGGCCGGCTCTCCCCAGAGCCTCCCGCTGGCAAGGGGACAGACAACTGTCTTCCTCGAGTAGCCGGCTCGTGGGGATGAGGGTGAGATGACACGCTGTCTGTGACCCTGGAGGCTCTCTCTGTGAGCCGGCCTGACTCAGGAGCCACTTGTGGTTTGGGGTCTGGGTGAACACCTAACATCCAGGTGAACCAGACGATGGTGCCTAATGCTTTGACGGCTCCCCAGGAAGGAGAAGGCTTCTGGGCCTGCCGCTAACTAAGACGCAGAGCCACCTGCTAGGAGGAGATGGGGGTTTGCACCCCTCATCCTCTCAGACCAGCGAAAGATGCTTGGGTTAAAAAATGTGTTCTGAGGACTTCCCCGGTGGTCCAGGGGTTAAGAATCCAGCTGCCCCTGCAGGGACACGGGTTCGATCCCTGCTCTGGCAAGATTCCGTACGCCGTGGGCCACTAAGCCCCGGTGTCAGACTGCTGAGCCCGAGTCACAGAGCCCACAGGCTTAAGTGCTGAAGCCTCAGCATCAGGCCTAGAGAGCGGCCCCTGCTCGTGCAACCAGAGAAGCCCGTGACGGCAGCGAAGGCTCGGTGCCCTCAAAAATAAATAAATAAAACATTAAAAAAATGTGTTGGGGAATGAGTGCTGAGGATGAGAAATCGGGTCCAGCAGCTCTAGGACTTCTGCCCGAGGGAAGCACGTTGTTGAGGACCTACTGTGTTTCAAGAGCTGTGTCAGAAAGGACACTAGCGCAGGATAATAAAAAGCCAGGGCTGGTGGGGTGGTCACGATGCGCCGCTGACAGGTGTTATCTCTAAATCTCACCACCACCTTTAAGTTGGGTAAGATTATTCCCATTTCATAGCTGAGGAGACTGAGGCAGGCAGAAGTAAGCCATTTGCCTTGTCACTCTGCTGACAGGAGGCACAGCTGAGATTCAAAAAAGCACATTCTTTCCTCTGCACAGTGAAGTCTTCCCTCAAGGGCTGGTGGGGTGGTCACGATGCGCCGCTGACAGGTGTTATCTCTAAATCTCACCACCACCTTTAAGTTGGGTAAGATTATTCCCATTTCATAGCTGAGGAGACTGAGGCAGGCAGAAGTAAGCCATTTGCCTTGTCACTCTGCTGACAGGAGGCACAGCTGAGATTCAAAAAAGCACATTCTTTCCTCTGCACAGTGAAGTCTTCCCTCAAGCGTCATCAAGTCCCCAAATCCCTCAGGACTCCGTTTAGTGTTAGTAGTGGGGTCGCTGAGTCGTGTCCGACTCTTTGGGACCCTATGGACTGTAGACCGCCAGGCTCCTCTGTCCACGGGACCCTCCAGGCAAGAATACTGGGGTGGGTTGCCATTTCCTCCTCCAGGGCATCTTCCCAACCCAGGGATCAAACCCAGGTGTCCCGCACTGCAAGCGGATTCTTTACCATCTGAGCCACCAGGCTCAGCTTACTGATCTAAATCTGCAGGGGTCGGATAAGACAGCCTTTCGGGCCCTTCCAGCTCTTAAGTCCAGGCTCCCAGTCACGGCGTCCCCTGGCACATCTGTGGGTTCAGCCCTCTAGCTCTCACACCCTCTGTCTCTTTCCTCCCAGACCTGCCCTGGTTGAATATCATGATAGCTTGTGTCGGCCGCATGGGGATCACCATCGTGTTCCAGATGGTGTGCCTGGTCAACGCCGAGCTGTTCCCGACATTCATCCGGTGAGTGTATCCATGGGGACGCGGTGGCTCGCTGCTGACAGGGCTGTGGGCCAGCCGGGCTCACTGAGGACCACTCTTAAAGATGCCCCCCAGGGTGGATGGGATGACATTGAGATGGGGGTTGGGCATCAAAGACAGAGCCCATGCCTGATGCGGTAGAGAAGGTGAGATGGACAGGTTAAAGTGGACTCAGGGTCGCGTTGTGCCCCGTAAGGTATGCTTCTCTGTTTCTCAGTTTATGGAGGTTTGGGCTTTTTCCAGACAGAGTGATTACAATACAGGTGCCAATAAGTATTCACTTATGGGTTTATGGGCTTCCTTGTGACTCAGCTGGTAAAGACTTTGGCTGCAATGCAGGAGACGCTGGTTCTATTCCTAGGTCGGGAAGATCCGCTGGAGAAAGGATAGGCTACCCACTCCAGTGTTCTTGGGTTTCCTTAGTGACTCAGCTGGTAAAGAATCTGCCTGCAATGCGGGAGACCTGGGTTCGATCCCTGGGTTGGGAAGATCCCCTGGAGAAGGGAAAGGCTGTCCACTCCAGTATTGGAGAATTCCATGGACTGCATATAGTCCATGGGGCTGCAAAGAGTTGGACACGACTGAGCAACTTTCGCTTCACTATGGGTCTTTGCATGGACATACGCCTTCATTTCTCTTAGGTAAAAACTCAGGGATGGGTCATATGGTAGTCGTGTGTTTAAATTCATGAGAAACTATCACAATGTTTTCCAAAGTGGCCACACCATTTTCTATCCCACCAGCTATGTGAGACACAGGTGATTGCTCTGCATCCTCCCCGTCCTTGGTGTCACCAGCTTTAAAAAAAATGTTTGAGCCATTCTCGGAGGTGGTGGTATTATCGTGACTTTGATTTACGTTGTCCTAACTACTGATAATGTTGATCACCTTTGCATGTCCTTATTACCATCTGTATCTTAGAAGGCTTAGTCTAAATGAAGAGTATTTTTATTGTAAAGGATTAACCCCCTTAAAGTTTAAATTCTGACCTTTGTTGGAGTTTGGCATATTTCTGCGAACTCTTCCCCCCGCCCCCCCCACTTTATAAATTCTTTCTTCTCCCCATATCATCAGACCAGTGATGTCTAAGAACTATTCCAGCTCCTCATCCTTCTCTTACACCTGGGAAGCCCTCAGAACCCTTTCATGAGCCAGAAGACACAGGTGACTCTGATTCACTCTTTCCTGGACATCCCTCATTAAAAGGCCCTGTCTCATCTGGAAAAGATTGTTCGGAATGGGTACAGAGATAAAGGCAAATGAAGGAGAAAAATCTACAATTGGCAGTTCTGAGCCCAGAGTCTAAAACAGCTGGGCCAAACAGTTGCATTGTCGTGGCCACTGGACCCAGGGACTGACTCAGAGTGTAAACTGCCAGAGGTCCTGAGTGCCTGGTCCAAGGCGGAGGAAAGCCAAGTGGCCCATCCTCAAGGGGCAGAACATCCATTTGATGAGGATTCTCAAGAAACAGGAAGGAAAGCCAGATGTTCAGAAATAACTTTAAACTTGATCCACAGACATCACATGCCAAAGTAAGACAGTCATGAAAGTTTGGGTCTTTTCAATCAATTGAATCAAATCTAAATTGGAAAAAAAAGGATCATTTCTATTCCTTTATTACTTTATAATCGTTTCAGGTTGACACAGTTTCTATTTAGGCCATTTTGACTCTGCTTCTTATGCACAGAAGGCTTTAGAGTTGAACAGCATCCTCCTTCTAACTCTGCAACATATACTGTCAAGACCCGGGTGTCGCTAGTGGTAAAGAACCTGCCTGCCAGTGCAGGAGACACAAGAGACATGGGTTTGATTCCTGGGTTGGGGAGACCCCCCAGAGGAGGGCATGGCAACCCGCTCCAGTATTCTTGCATGGAGAAGCCCAAGGACAGAGGAGCTTGGTGGGCTACAGTTCTTAGGGTCGCACAGAGTTGGACACGACTGAGGTAACTTGGCACGCACGCACACCTTGTATTGAAAATCATCCACCCATTTTTACCGCTTCTTTATATTATGCGCTCCTTGAACACAGAGACTACGTAGCATTCTCGTCTGCACCTCCTGACGCTGCTCTGTAGCTCTACTAACCAGGCACCTGGTGCTTGCAGAATGAATGGCTGGAGTGTCCCAGAGACCTGAATTTTCTTAATTTTATTTTTTAAGATATTTATTATTTTCAATTATTTTTGGCTGCACTGGGTCTTCACTGTTGCACGTAGGCTTTCTCTAGTTGCGGCGAGTGGGGGCTACTCTCCAGGCTTCTCATTGCTGTGGCTTCTCTTGCTGCAGAGCGTGGACTCCAGAGCACAGACTCAGTAGTTGTGGCGCACAGGCTTAGTTGCTCTCTGTTCTGGGGGACACAGGGCCTAGGATGGGCCTAGGATGAAACCATGTCCCCTGCATTGCAAGGCGGATTCTGAACCACTGGACCACCAGGGAAGCGCTATGAGTTTTAAAGATGGAAGCTAGTTTCTCACTTCTTCTAGCTTCTGTGTGCTAGTAAAATCTTTCTGTTTTTTAAGACTTATTCTCTTAAAATTATTTTTAAAATGGTGATTTTTTTCCCCCTCCTCTTGGAAACCACACTAAAGTTACTAGAAGAATGAGAGGAGTACATGAGGGCATATCTTTATTATTTACTGCCACTGCATGAGAATCTACGTTTTTATCAATGAAAATTTCAACAAAAATAATTTAATAGCAACAAAAAGGAAGGAGATGCAGAAAAGAAAAAAAAAAAAAAAAAACTGCAAGTGCCATCTTTGAAAGTAGGATACCTTGAAAGAATGTGTAGGAAGAAGGGCTGCCTAGTACAGTGAATGTAAAAGGGTCTAGAAGACTCCAGGGAGGTCCCCTGGGGCAGCAAAGTTGAGACAAGGCCAGAGGTTTTCCAAGGTAGGAAGGGAGCTTGAAGAATCTAACCTACAATCCCTTGNCATTTGATGAAGATGGTGAAACATCCTGCAATGATCCCAAGGAGAGGAAATGTAACTCAAAGAATTTTATCCAAACTCTCATTCCCAAATAAAAACAACAACATCCAATTATTTTGTTCCTTAAAAATATGGTTACTATAAACTTTTCCCAAAAAAGCTATTAGAGAAAAAATTCTCAGTAAACACAGTAATTGATGGTGATTACTGAATCTGAGATTAAAACCCTCAGTTTCTCTTTTGATTACAGAATATAAATTGACAATACAGAAATGCTTTAACTAAAAATGGGCTTTAGCTTTCCAGGCTTCTCTGTCCCTAGAATTCTCTAGGCAAGGATGTTGGAGTCACTTCCTTTCCCAGGAGATCTTCCTGACTCAGGGATAGAGCCCAGGTCTCCTGCATTGCAGGCAAATTCTTTACCATCTGGGACACCAGGGAAGCCCAATAACTAAAAAAAGTTGGAAAGGGAAGAGAGAATGTTGGAGATGGTTTGATACACTGATTTTCTCAATACTTTCTCCAGGAAAAAATATATCACTAAAAGCTAATAAATTAAGTAGTTTTGTGGCTCAGAGGTTAAAGCATCTGCCTCCAATGCGGGAGACCCAGGTTCGATCCCTGGGTCGGGAAGATCCCCTGGAGAAGGAAATGGCAATCTACTCCAGTATTCTTGCCTGGAGAATCCCATGGATGGATCGCAAAGAGTCGGACACGACTGAGCGACTTCACCTCACCTCATAGGCATATTTTAGGAGATGAAGGCAAACAGTAAAAACAATGATATTATTAACTACAGCCAGTGCATGGAGGGATGATTTGAGGAGAAAGTAAAAATACACTAATTTTAAAGTTGTTCGTAATAGTTAGCCAATACTATCTAAAGAAATAGAGTATTAAGTATATTCTCAAACCTTCCAAATTTTCAGAAAAAATACACATAACCAACACAAATTGAGAAATAAAAGACACAGAAAACAATAAAAAACATGGCATATGTTAAGATATTTATAAAATATTAATAAACAGTTAATGACAGAATTAAGAACAAACATTTCTGATATTTAAATAAATATAAAGAGACTCAACTCCGTTATTGAAAAACAAACGTAAAAAGGCTCTAATTTCATTATAAAGCAAAATCCAACAATTTGCTGCATAGTTGAAGTATAACTTTTCCTCANAAATTTTCAGAAAAAATACACATAACCAACACAAATTGAGAAATAAAAGACACAGAAAACAATAAAAAACATGGCATATGTTAAGATATTTATAAAATATTAATAAACAGTTAATGACAGAATTAAGAACAAACATTTCTGATATTTAAATAAATATAAAGAGACTCAACTCCGTTATTGAAAAACAAACGTAAAAAGGCTCTAATTTCATTATAAAGCAAAATCCAACAATTTGCTGCATAGTTGAAGTATAACTTTTCCTCAGAAATGTTGAGAAGCAAGAAATGCACAAAAGCAGGGGCTTCCGCAGGGGCTCAGTGGCAAAGAATCCACTTGCAATGCAGGAGACTCAGGAGGCATGAGTCTGATCCCCCGGATTCCCCGGAGGAGGAAATGGCAATGCTCCAGTGTTCTTGCTGGAGAATCCCAAGGACGGAGGAGCCTGGCGGGCTATAGTCCACGGGGTGGCAAAGAGGCAGACAGGACTGAGCGCACAGCACGCACATACTGGGTAAATGGAAACAAAACTGTAGCAAGAATCGTGATTTTATCAGACAAAGTTGAATTTATGGCAAAAATGTATTAAGACAAGGAAGACCCTAAATCGTAGTTAAGAGAGAATCCACAATGCTTTCACAGGATAGTTTTACAAAACATTTCATTTCAGTTCAGTTCAGTCGCTCAGTTGTGTCCGACTCTTTGCGACCCCATGAATCGCAGCACGCCAGGCCTCCCTGTTCATCACCATCTCCCGGAGTTCACTCAGACTCACGTCCATCGAGTCCGTGATGCCATCCAGCCATCTCATCCTCGGTCGTCCCCTTCTCCTCCTGCCCCCAATCCCTCCCAGCATCAGAGTCTTTCCCAATGAGTCAACTCTTCGCATGAGGTGGCCAAAGTACTGGAGTTNGTCCATCGAGTCCGTGATGCCATCCAGCCATCTCATCCTCGGTCGTCCCCTTCTCCTCCTGCCTCCAATCCCTCCCAGCATCAGAGTCTTTTCCAATGAGTCAACTCTTCGCATGAGATGGCCAAAGAACTGGAGTTTCAGCTTTAGCATCATTCCTTTCAAAGAAATCCCAGGGTTGATCTCCTTCAGGATGGACTTGCAGTCCAAGGGACTCTCAAGAGTCTTCTCCAACACCACAGTTCAAAAGCATCAGTTCTTCGGCGCTCAGCCTTCTTCATAGTCCAACTCTCACATCCATACACGATCACAGGAAAAACCATAGCCTTAACTAGACGGACCTTAGTTGGCAAAGTAATAAATTAATAGAAAACTTCAGTATCAACAGTTCTAGAGTATAGGAAAAGGAGGAAGTTTTTTTAAAAAACTGTTTATAAAGCTCCCATGATGTTGGTGTCAAATAGCAACAAAAATAAAGGAAACAAGAAAACTACAAATATTATTTATGAATGATAAATTCAAACCCTAAACAATGTATTATCAAGCAGAATAGTGGAGCACATTAAAATAATAATACATAGTATCTAAGATGAGTTATTCCAGGAATACAGAGATAGCTTAATATTAGAAAATCATAGTATAGNCAGTATCAACAGTTCTAGAGTATAGAAAAAGGAGGAAGTTTTTTTTAAAAAACTGTTTATAAAGCTCTCATGATGTTGGTGTCAAATAGCAACAAAAATAAAGGAAACAAGAAAACTACAAATATTATTTATGAAAGATAAATTCAAACCCTAAACAATGTATTATCAAGCAGAATAGTGGAGCACATTAAAATAATAATACATAGTATCTAAGATGAGTTATTCCAGGAATACAGAGATAGCTTAATATTAGAAAATCATAGTATAGTTCATGCTAATAAATTAAAAGAGAAAATTGTACTCTTCTCTCCAAAGATAAAAGAGGCATTCAATAAAAGTCAACACCTATTTTTGTTTTTTAAATCTCTCAATAAACATGGATAGATAATTTTTCATATAGTTTTCTCAGTATGTTTTCCAGCTAAAAAGAAAGATATTATTGAGAGCTGGTGAATCAAGTAAATTACAAAGCATATTTAATGATTATAATGGCAAACACTAAATAAATAACTAAACTGAGGTCATAGAGGGATACTTTGGGAAGGGAAGAAAAATGCACTAATGTTATAATTACTCATTTTAGGGAGTAAGAAATTGTTCAAATGCTGTCTCTTATACACATCTAAAAGAACTTCTGGAAATAAAAGAATGCTTGGATCTATGATTTGAAGGTGGCATACAGTGAGAGTTACAGGAAAACTTGATTAGGATACTTTGGGAAGGGAAGAAAAATGCACTAATGTTATAATTACTCTTTTTAGGGAGTAAGAAATTGTTCAAATGGATGTAATAGAAGAAGTTTAAAAAGATAAAACTTTTCTTGATTTATCGTTCCTGATTTAACCATGTCTTCGACCCAAAGCTCAAGATTATTTACAGGAATACCCTGAAGTGGCTATATTCATATAAGACAGAATGATCAAAAACTATTGTCAGGGATAAAGAGGTCATTTGAAGTAGACGGTTTCCTCCCTAGCTTTCTTTGTCCTTTATTTCATAATCTCCTCTCTTTATCTTTCCCCGTCCCTCTATGTGAAAGCAAAAACTCTAGTCAGACCAACCAGTTCTCCAAATCTCCAGACCATTGTTATAATCCAATTCTGACATTCAGTTCAGTTCAGTCACTCAGTCCTGTCCGACTCTTTGTGACCCCATGGACTGTAGCACTCCAGGCTTCCCTGTCCGTCACCAACTCCCAAGTCTGTCTCTTATACACATCTAGATGTGTATAAGAGACAGTTCATATACTGTCTAGGTTTGTCACAGCATTCCTTCCAAGGAGCAAGCGTCTTATGCCATGAGTAGGGATAAGAGAGTCAAAGCATCTAATCATAGACATCCCTGTCCAGAAAGAGAATTTCTAATAGCTTCAACATGCCCTGGTCCCTCTCCACAAATCCTTCTAAAGCTTCTACAGGAAGAAATAATAGTGTTGAATGCTGAATCACAAATAAAAAAGTAACTTTCCCAGGAGCTATACAGATATATCATGAGATAAAAAGGAGAAAGGAAGAGGAAAAGCAAGTGACAAATGAAGAAAATGCATAGAGAAAATATTATCAGAAAGCAAATGAGAAGTATAGCCAAGTGTACTATGACTACGTGCAAAATGGTAATGAATTAGCCATCTCTGTAAAAGAAGAGTGTAAAGCAGAGAATGTAAGTTCTTGGGAGAATGTGTGATAAGACAAGAGATGAAGTCAGCTCAGGCNTAATACGGGAGACCTGGGTTCAATCCCTGGGCCGGGAAGATACCCTGGAGAAGGAAATGGCAACCCACTCCAGGATTCCTGCCTGGAGAATCCCATGGACGGAGGAGCCTGATGGGCTATAGTCCATGGGGTTGCAAAGAGTCAGACACGACTGAGCAACTTAACTAACTTAACTCCTGGAGTTCATTCATTTGCTATAGGGCCCATGGAACTCAGGGAAGCACTTACACTTACTCATTGGTTATAAAGGTTATAAACAGGCAACCAGAGTAAGAGACTCGCAGGTGAGGCTAGCAGAGTCTTAGCAGAGGCACTCCTGTCCCCCTGGGGCTGGGACGTGCCTTTCTCTTAGCATGTTACGTAGGTGCGGTCGATGAAATCGTCAGTGATTATTTTTTTAAAGAATGTTTGTTTGTCTATTTTTGGCTATGCTGGGTCTTCGTGGCTGTGCCCGGGCTTTCTCCAGTTGCCATGAGCAGGGGCTACTCTTCCTTCAGGACCACGGGCTTCCGTAGTTGCGGCACACAGACTCAGTAGCTGTGGCGTACGAGCTTAGTTGCTCCACGGCATGTGGAATCGAACCCATGTCCCCTGCATTGGCAGGCGGATTTCTATCCACTGTGCCACCAGGGAAGTCCAGTCCTCAGAGATTAACCCCGTCGCCAGCCCCTCTCCCCTCCCTGGAGGTTGGGGAATGGGCGGTGTAATTGCTGTAGCGTAAGTTTACCATTTGGAAAACTGATTCACAGAAATGTCATCTTTTTTGGTCTCTGTATTTTACCAGGAACCTTGGCATGATGGTGTGTTCCTCCCTGTGTGATATGGGTGGGATTCTCACCCCATTCCTGGTCTTCAGGCTGATGGAGGTTTGGCAAGGCTCGCCGCTCATTTTGTTTGGTGAGACTTCATGACACGTTTATTATTTCTTATTCACAGCCCAGTGTGACTAGTCGATAACTACTGGATGAGTGAATGGTACCCCCCAGTGAGGGTACAGAAGGGAAGGGTGGTGCCGGCTCTTTCATTGTCTCCTGGCTCCTCTGTTTTGCTTCATGGGAAAGACAAGATGCCGTTCTTACAACATGGGCCAGAGGTTTATGTCCTGTGGCTCTGGAGGCCAGTAATTCTTTCTAGAGAATAGAACAGGAGAGCATTTTTGACGTAGCCTCCTGGTTTCTTAATGACTTTGACTCCCAACTTTGGTGAACTTAACATGTGATCGCTAGAGGTTTGAAGATGTTAGATGGTCACTCCTCTTCTGCTTCCAGATCTTAACAATTGACAACAGACACAAAGGGACAATGGGAACCCAGGTTTAGTACCTGGTTTGTTACTGATTATGTTAGATTAGAGGAGGAGGAGGGAACTCATCCACTTCTCCCCAAACCTGCCACTTAGCGGAGGGCAAATCGACTGCCCACATGTGGAGAGCTGCCATGTCTGGGCCAAGTGAACCCCTGAGGGTAGGGTGAAGTGGGGGTGGATGAGTAGCAAGAGAGGCCCACACCGCCCACATACACATCACCTAGGCTCCATATCGTGTATGTGTAATACCTATAATATACACTGGATAGTTTATATATGGGCATCCCAGGTGGCGCAGTGGTAAAGAATCTGCCTGCCAGTGCAGGAGATGCGGGTTCAATCCCTGGATTGGGAAGATCCTTTGGAGGAGGAAATGGAAACCCACTCCAGTATTCTTGCCTGGAAAATCCCATGGATAAGGAAGCCTGGAAGGGTGCAGTCCATGGGGCTGCACAGAGCCAGACATAACTAAGTGACCGAGCATGCGTGCATAGTTTATATTATGCAATTATATAATATATCATATTACATTATATTATATATATAAATCAGAGAAGGCAATGGCACCCCGCTCCAGCACTCTTGCCTGGAAAATCCCATGGACAGAGGAACCTGGTGGGCTGCAGTCCATGGGGTCACTAAGAGTCAGACACGACTGAGCAACTTCACTTTCACTTTTCACTTTCCTGCATTGGAGAAGGAAATGGCAACCCACTCCAGTATTCTTGCCTGGAGAATCCCAGGGACGGGGGAGCCTGGTGGGCTGCCGTCTATGGGGTTGCACAGAGTCGGACACGACTGAAGCGACTTAGAAGCAGCAGCAGCATATATATAAATATAATAAGGGCTTCCCAGGTGGTGCTAGTGGTAAGGAATCTGCCTGCCAATGCAGGAGACATAAGAGATGTGGATTTGATCCCTGGGTTGGGAAGATCCCCTGGAGGAGGGTGTAACAATCAATTCCAATATTCTTACCTGGAGAATCCCATGGACAGAGGAGCCTGGTGGGGCACAGTTCATGGAGTCTCAAAGCATCAGACATGACTGAAGTGACTTAGCATGCATGCATGCATGTATATAATAGTTGCTACATATATACTTTATGTATATAGTTACTAGTCAAAACTGAGTTTCCTATTGTACCTGAATCAATAAATCCCCCTAATATTTAAGCATCAGCTGCTCTAGAACTGTATTCTTAGGTAGATGTACAATGAGGCTTTCTGGGTAGCTCAGCTGGTAAAGAATCTGCCTGCAATGCAGGAGACCTGGGTTGGATCCCTGGGTTGGAGGAGGACATGGTAAGTAACTACTCCAGTGTTCTTGCCTGGAGAATCCATGAACAGAGGAGCCTGGTGGGCTACAGTCCAAGGGATCACAAAGAGTCGGACACGACTGAGCGACTAAGCACAGCACAGGTGTACAAGGAGGGAAGTATTTCCTTTTCTTCCTCTGCCATTTCCCCGTTACCGTATTGTTTTTAGTTTTCCAGACATCGCTGGCTTTTGAGTGGCCCTCACACATGTACTGCCTACGCGTCTCTTTAGTTAGCTGTCGTCATCTGTAAATGGTGTTGGCCATGCCCTAACGGCTCCATGTTGAATCTGTCTCGTTTGAAGCGGCCTTGGGGCTGGTTGCCGGGGGAATGACGCTGCTTCTTCCGGAGACCAAGGGGGTCACTTTGCCAGAGACCATTGAGGATGCCGAGAACCTGCAGAGGTGAGCGCCGGCCACTGGGGAACCAGAGCCCCACGTGAGACTTGCCCTCCCTGTCAGGAACACTCTCCGTTTCCTGTCTCCTGAGAGAGCTTTACAGGTCTTGTTCGGCCCGTTATCACCCCCAGAGCTGCTATGGAGAGAAACACAAAGCAGTGACTGTTGGCTAAAAAGGAGAGCAGGGAGAGCCGGAGCGTAGGCTTTTGGCTGGCAGTCATCTGCTCTAAGCCGCCAGACGCAAGGTTTTGTTTATGATGCTGACCGTGCGGAGCACCACGGCCCCTAGCTCACCCCAGAGTTGTTGGGAGCTATTTTAAAATCAATCTTCTGTCTTTTTTGTGATTATTGGTTCAAATTCCTCACAAAGGAGAATGACTTAAAACTTGCACTCCTGTAACAGGGACAAGTGCTTCAGTGGAGTCACAGGTCCTACTGTTAAAGCCATCAAACAGGAAAGGGAGAAAAAGTGTCTGATGATGTAGTCATTACATGCTTGGTTCTCTGGATTCTATGTAAGGACCCATGTGTCCCTGGGGAGTAGAGCGAAGAGACTCTGGGGACTCATTGAGGCTTAGGTTCAGTCCAGGGGCAGCCACCAACTTGGCCATGTGACCTTGGGAATATCATTGAACCCTCTAACCTTCATTGCCTTGCCTGAAAACTAGCCACAATAATACTTAATTGAGAAGGGTGCTGTGAAAATTCAGTGAGGTTAAGTAGGTGACATCGACTTATCCACTGCCTGGCACATAGTAGGTGATCAACAAACCTTGGATTCTTGCCATTCCTCATACATATTATGTGATTTCCTCAATGATTCTCAAATTTACTCTGCAGAGGAGTCACAAATGGAGCTTGCTAAAATGCAGATTCCTAGGCCCTTTAGGTTTTTGACTTTGTGTGTGAATGGGGGAACATGATCTTTTCATGATGATCGATACCCGTCAGTGCACCTCACTTTGAGAAATTCCTCATCTCTCAGTACTGATAAGGGACACGCACTCTATGTGAACTGTAAGCAGATTTTGTCATATGTGTAGTAGACACACACAGCTACACATTTGTCCTTGCTGACAGTATCTTCCTCTGGTCCCGAGGAGTAGACACATATAGCTAAAGTTGACTACCTGATTTTGAAAAGTTTCATTATAATTCGTTAATAGGCACCTGGTCATCTTTTACGATGTTGTGTTTGTGCCTTCACTCCATCATCAGAGCCATCCCTGCCCGGCCAGGGGAGCCCAGGGCTTCTGCTTGGAGCTCCCTGCCGCCATGGACACCCTCTGTTCTTGATAATGCCCTTCCCTATGTATAATCATCACTTATTTCATTATCTGTCTTCTCTGCTATACAAATTTCATAAATAGAGAGATCATTTCAATGATACCTTCTTGGGACGTCCCACGTGGTCCAGTGGCTAAGGCACCATGCTCCCAAAACAGGGGGCCCAGTTCAGTCTGTGGTCAGGGAACTAGATTCCACGTGCTGCAACTAAAAGATCCCATGTGCTGCAACTAAGATCCCTTGTAGCCAAATCAACTGAAATTTTTAAAATGGCGCGTTCTTCCCTCCTGTCCAGGAAACAAGCTCAGGGAATGGCAGTGACGGGAGCTCTGGCTAACAGACGCCACACGGCGTCAGCTTCACTGGGCTTCAGGTGCCGCCTCACCCCATCCCCGCAAACACTGTGAGGCAGCTGTTGTCATTAGCACACCTGCTCTCCAGATAAAGGAAACCATGGTAGATGCCCCCGAGCCCCAGCTTCAAGACGGCATGCTGGCTCTCAGGGGATGCTGTGAGACAGAGACACACAGATGCTCTGTGGAAGGGTCAGAAACCCTTTCTGTAAAGGACCAAGGAGTAAATACTTCCGGCTTTGGGGACGTGCAGTCTTTGTCCCCAGGTTCTGCCCTTTCAGAACGAAAGCGGTCACAGTTCATAAACGAATGGACCTGGCTGGGTTCCAGCACAACTTTATGTATGGAAGTTGGCATTGAGATTTCATCCAATTTTCAAGTGTCAAGAAATAATATTTAACATTTGACTTTCAAGAGCTATTTAAAAATGTAAGAAATCATAGCAAAACAGGCAGAGAACCAGAAACTGGCTGCCCGAGGTCTCTCCTGTTCTTCTTCATCCCCTGCTATGCACGGTCTCACCTTCTCTTTTGAGACTTATTCCCAGGTGAAACTTTGCAACAGATTCTTAAAAATCCATTATTGATTTTAACTTAAAAACTGAACAGAGATATTTATTTCTTTGCCTGCGTCAGGTCTTAGTTGTGGCAGGCAGGATCTAGTTTCTTGACCAGGGATCGAAGCTGGGGCCGCCCGCTTTGGGAGCGCGGAATCTTAGCCACCAGACCACCAGGGAAGTCCCTATTGTAACTTAAATTTTTCTTTTTGGTCGCTGCAGGAAAGCAAAACCCAAAGAACACAAGATTTACCTTCAGGTTCAAACATCAGAACTCAACACACAGGTGCCAGAGAGAGATGCTTCACAGGGGACCGCACAGCAGAAATGAAGACCGAGTTCTCACCCTTTCAGAAGCCCTGAACGCTTCCTCCCACCTGCCTGCCCTCAAATCAATATCAGTTCTAGAGAATGCTAACTGTGCTTTGCTCTATTTTGTTTTCTTGAAGTCTCTCGAAGCTCTGGCCATCTTTTATCTCCTTATCTTCTCTAGTGAGAGCTATTGGTGGTTAGCAGGTACTTGCTTATCCAAAGTATTTTGAAAGCCCAGTAGCATTTAAATACTGTTAGACCAGAGGCCTCTGTCATTGGTTTCCTAGAATAAGTATTGTTTTATTCACTCTCTGAAAGAAGACATCTTTGTAGGCATCATGTTGGCAAAAGTATTTTAGCATGTAGGCTCCTTGGAGGACTACTGGTTTATGAATATGGTGACTCTTCCAGCCAACTCTACCCAAGCGTGCTTATACACCTGTGATGCCACAAAACCGGCTCCTTATTCCAAGACCAGAAGGTCTATAAGATTTTTTGGGCGAAGAGTTTCGGCGACCCACATTTTAGGAATGCTTCATTCTATTCCACTCTTGCTTTTAGTTCTTATTGGTGACTCTAGAAGGTGACCTCATATGCCAACAATGGAATATCACAGTGAACGTATAAAAAAAGAGTTCAGCTTACTTTTTAAAATAATTTTTTAAAGAAATGTTTTGACTTCACTGCATGGCATGTGGGAACTTAGTTCCCTGACCACAGATTGAACCCATGTCCCCTGCATTGGAAGCGTGGAGTGAACCCACTAGACCACTGGGGAAGTCCCAAGTTCAATTTACTCTGAGTTAGTAGTAACTGGTTCAAGTTCTAGTTCAAGAAGTGATTTCGGTTCTTGGAGAAAACAGAAACTTTATTTATTTTAAAAGTTCTTTATTCGTGAGATGAACCATAAATGAGGACCCTTCAGAACACACTGTGGGAAAAAAGATTCTATTGCAAATTGGAGGTGTGATCGAAGACATGTGGTATTGTCTTATAAACACTTCTGGCCAGGTTGGCTAAACCAAGGGATGGCCTCGCGGACTCGAGATATTGGGATTTCGTTCTGGGCAGCACTGATCTTCCTTTGAGAGTGGATGTGGGCTAATTGGAAACCTGAAACTCTGTCACTGGTAAAACAACAAAAACAAAAAAATCAACTAGATTCGAATTTTTTTTATTGTAAATAAATAAATAACTAAAACAAAACCACATCTGGGCCCATGGAGGGGACCTAGTGCTCCATTTTCAGCTTCTCCCAAGCAAAGCCCTGATTCTGAGTCTTCTCTTTCTGACTGTCACAGTTATACTCTTTACTGGTAGTAAATACATTAATTGCAGGCTTTGACTCCGTTTTTCAAATGTGTATTAAAAAATACCCTCTCTAATTTTTCTTAGAATCTTGGGCAAAACTTCTGAAGAAGGCTTTAGACGGAGAGGCTGCTGCTGTTTCTCAGTCTCTAAGTTGTGTCTGACTCCCTGCATCCTCATGGACTGCAGCACACCAGGCTTCCCTGGCTTTCACTATCTCCTGGAACTTGCTCAAACTCATGTCCATTGAGTTGATGATGCCATCCAACCCTCTCATCCTCTGTCATCCCCTTCTCCCCCTGCCCTCAATCTTTCCCAGCATCAGGGTCTTTTCCAATGAGTCAGCTCTTTGCATCAGGTGGCCAAAGTATTGGAGCTGGGTCATTGTTAAAAACAACAGTAAAACCTCTAATTTTCTTTCTGCTCAGAAGACATGTCTGGACAAAGTAGACATGTGATTCTGGGAGAGAAGCAGGCCACTCTTGAACAGCACAAGGGTTTGGATCAGAGTGAAGCCTGTCTGAACCGTGAAAGAGTGCTTCTCTGCCGACCCGGGAGCAGCTTCTCCAGGGCACGGGAGGAAAGCCATGTGTCAGGATAGGGCACTGGGCCCCTGACTCCTCGCCGTAGCTACAACAGAGCCAGAGTCAGTCCTGCCGGGGTTGGGGGCTGGGGGTGGGGCACAGAAGGCACGCGAACACTTGGAGCGCCTGGGAGGTGTGACTCAGGCCTCAGGATGCAGGCAGCTCCTGGAAAGGGTGTGGCAGCCAAGCATGCCCAGGCCTCCTCCCCGGAAGAAGTCCTGTTTCTTCAACATGCATCTACTGAGCACCTGCTGTATGCATGCCTCTGTCATCTCAGCTCCTTAGAGAACCGGAAGGCCCCTATAGATGTGCTGGGACCAGTGCCCACATGAGGACTCACAGTAGAAATGAGGCCTTTGTGAGGTCATTTCAGTCAACCTGTTGGACGTGGAGGAGCAGCACAGCCAACCTCAAAGGAAGTGGAGGGATGCGAGGGTCTCAACATCAGCTCCCCAGCCTGCCCCAAAGTTTCCTGCAGTGTCTGCTGCTGCTGCTGCTGCTGCTAAGTCGCTTCAGTCGTGTCCGACTCTGTGCGACCCCATAGACGGCAGCCCACTAGGCTCCTCCATCCCTGGGATTCTCCAGGCAAGAATACTGGAGTGGGTTGCCATTTCCTTCTCCAATGCATGAAAGTGAAAAGTGAAAGTGAAGTCGCTCAAGTCCTGCCCGACTCTTAGCGACCCCATGGACTGCAGCCTACCAGGCTCCTCCATCCATGGGGTTTTCCAGGCAAGAGTACTGGAGTGGGGTGCCATTGCCTTCTCCTCCTGCAGTGTCTAGAACCCCACAATTAGAGATTTCTCCCTGCAGGTCTTGAAAGCTAACCACTGATTGTTTAGCGCTAACCACTGATGAGATGGAGGAAGCAATGGGGGCAGGGCTGCCTGCCTGGCCAGACCCAATGGGGACAGGCGGGCGGGGCCAGTGTCTACAGAGGGCGGTGATTGCAGGACAGGAAGCATGCTCCCTGGGACACAGCATGGCCCTAAAGCGGCAACGTTATGTCACAGAAGGGGACCCAACCCTGGAAGGAGCCGAATGTGACTCGCACGCCTCCTCCACCATCTGCTGATTTTATGGCCTCGTCCCAGCTCCAGGCCCCTGGGCCCCACATCTGCATGGCCCAGGGGACCCTCCAAGCTCCAGCTGGAGAAACCACTGACCCATCCAATCCGCAGTCCCTGCACTGGTTGCTAAGGGCAACGTGTCCTATTTCCACCCCCCTATGTCTCCTCTCTGCGGGTGAAGGTCCAAAATCTGATGTTTCAAGATGTTGGTAGACTTCCCTGGGGGTGCGTTAGTCTAATGCAGTGGTTTAAATTTGCCTGTAACTGAAATCTCCCAAACATCCGAAGCTTAAACAAGATAAAAGTCCTTGCTGACACTGAAGAAGTTCAAGGCTGTCTGTCCGGCGCTAGTTGATGGCTTGGGGACTGGTTCTGGTGCCACCATCTCATTGCTCTGCTGGACAGGGCTTCCCAGGCCCCAGGTGGCTGCTGGGGCACACCCATTGTACCCACACCCACTGCTGGAGATGAGGCCAGGCCCCACTTCAGGGGACAGGGCACAGCGGGGAGGACACTTCCTGGAAGAACGAGGACTTCAGATAAAAACTAAGTCCGAGAAACACAAGATTACATTTCTCACACATTTGAATTTCATGGCCTGAGAACTCGTGAAGTGACACCATACACATCAGTCTGCAAGTTAACTTTCTTCCATTACAGCCACATGGGTCTGATTCTTTATAATGACTGTACAGTGATGCATTGAGCAAGAGAATTTATTCAACCACTACAGTTCACTCTTGCCTGGAAAATCCCATGGACAGAGGAGCCTGATAGGCTGCAGTCCATGGGGTCGCAAAGAGTAGGACACGACTGAGTGGCTTCACTTTCACTTTCACAGTTCCTAGAAAGCGTCTGTCTACAATGCGGGAGACAATAGAAAGCGTCTGTCGACAATGCGGGAGACCTGGGTTCGATCCCTGGGTCAGGAAGATCCCCTGGAGAAGGAAATGGCAATCCACTCCAGTACTACTGCCTGGAAAATCCTGTGGACAGAGGAGCCTGGTAGGCTACAGTCCATGGGGTCGCAAAGAGTCGGACACAACTGAGCGACTTCACTTTCACTGGAAATCAAATGACAGTGTTTTTGTTGTTGTTGTTGGTTCTCCTGCCCCATCCTGCTTTGCCACATTCTCTCTTCGTGGCCTGACTGTCCTTGGAGTGGCCAGGCTTTCCCTCCTAGGCAGTCCACGATCTAGTCCTACCCTTTCAAGCATTCTGTGAGCTAAACACATTTTTCCTGCTGATTCAAATTCTGTTTGTCTCATCTTACCAATTCATTTTGTTTTCTCTCTCTTTCTTGCACATTTCACATGGCATATTATGTTACATATGAAAACCACCCCAAACATACAAGACTGAGTGTAAAATTTCTTAGCAGGTACATTTTCCAAAATTCTCCAAGTGAGGATTTAACAGTATATGAACTGAGAACTTCCAGATGTTCAAGTTGGATTTAGAAATGGCAGAGGAACCAGAGATCAAATTGCCAACATTTGCTGGATCATAGAAAAAGTAAGAGAATTCCAGAAAAACATCTACTTCTGATTTATTGACTACGCCAAAGCCTTTGACTGTGCAGATCATAACAAACTGGAAAATTCTTAAAGAGATGGGAATACCAAACCATCTTACCTGCCTCCTGAAAAATCTGTATGCAGGTCAAGAAGCAACAGTTAGAACCAGACATGGAACAACAGACTGGTTCCAAACTGGGAAAGGAGTACGTCAAGGCTGTATATTGTCACCTTGCTTATTTAATTTATATGCAGAATACATCATGTAACATGCTGGACTGGATGAAGCACAAACTGGAATCAAGATTTCAGGGAGAAATATCAATAGCTTCAGAGAAATGGCAAGCCACTTCAGTATTCTTGCCTTGAGAACCCCATGAACAGTATGAAAAGGCAAAATGATAGGATACCAAAAGAGGAACTCCCCAGGTCATTAGGTGCCCAATATGCTACTGGAGATCAGTGGAGAAATAACTCCAGAAAGAATGAAGGGATGGAGCCAAAGCAAAAACAATACCCAGTTGTGCATGTGACTGGTGATAGAAGCAAGGTCCGATGCTGTAAAGAGCAATATTGCATAGGAACCTGGAATGTCAGGTCCATGAATCAAGGCACATTGGAAGTGGTCAAACAAGAGATGGCAAGGGTGAACGTTGACATTCTAGGAATCAGCAAACTAAAATGGACTGGAATGGGTGAATTTAACTCAGATGACCATTATATCTACTACTGCGGGCAGGAATCCCTCAGAAGAAATGGAGTAGCCATCATGGTCAACAAAAGAGTCCGAAATGCAGTACTTGGATGCAATCTCAAAAAATAATCTGGGCTGTAGGTTATTTTCTTTCATCACTTTAAGTATGTCTTGCCATTCCCTCCTCGCCTGAAGAGTTTCTATTGAAAGATCTGCAGTTATCCTTATGGGAATCCCCTTGTGTGTTATTTGTTGTTTTTCCCTTGCTGCTTTTAATATTTGTTCTTTGTGTTGGATCTTTGTTAATTTGATTAATATGTGTCTTGGGCTGTTTTGCCTTGGGCTTATCCTGTTTGGGACTCTCTGGGTTTCTTGGATTTGACTGATTATTTCCTTTCCTATTGTAGGGAAGTTTTCAACTATTATCTCCTCAAGTATTTTCTCATGGTCTTTCTTTTTGTCTTCTTCTTCTGGGATTCCCATTATTCGAATGTTGGAGCGTTTCATATTGTCCTGGAGGTCTCTGAGATTGTCCTCATTTCTTTTAATTTGTTTTTATTTTTTCCTCTCTGATTCATTTATTTCTACCATTCTATCTTCTATTTCACTAATCCTATCTTCTGCCTCCATTATTATACTATTTGTTGCCTCCAGAGTGTTTCTGATCTCATTCATTGCATTATTCATCATATATTGACTCTTTTTTATTTCTTCTAGGTTCTTGTTAAACCTTTCTTGCATCTTCTCAATCCTTGTCTCCAGGCTATTTATCTGTGATTCCATTTTGATTTCAAGATTTTGGATCATTTTCACTATCATTAATCAGAATTCTTTCTCAGGTAGATTCCCTATCTCTTCCTCTTTTGTTTGGCTTGGTGGGCTTTTCTCCTGTTCCTTTACCTGCTGGGTATTCCTCTGTCTCTTCATCTTGGTTATATTGCTGCATTTGTGGTGGCCTTTATTATGAAGTTTACTCGTTGTGAGTGGGGTTGTAGCAGTGGCTTGTCAAGGTTTCTTGGTTAGGGAAGCTTGTGTTGGAGTTCTGGTGGGTGGAGCTGGATTTCTTCTCTCTGGAGTGCAATGAAGTGTCCAGTAATGAGTTATGATATGTCAATGGTTTTGGAGTAACTTTGAACTGCCTGTATATTGAAGCTCAGGGGTGTGTTCCTGTGTTGCTGGAGAATTTGCATGGTATGTCTTGCTCTGGAACTTGTTGGCCCTTGGGTGGTGCTTGGTTTCAGTGTAGGTATGGCAGCATTTGATGAGCTCCTATTGATTAATATTCCCTGGATTCAGGAGTTCTCTGATGTTCTCAGGATTTGGACTTAAGCCTCCTGCTTCTGGTTTACAGTTTTATTTTTACAGTAGCCTCAAGACTTCTCCATCTATACAGCATCAATGATAAAACATCTAGGTTAAAGATGAAAAGTTTCTCCACATTGAGGGACACCCAGAGAGGTTCATGGGGGCCAAGCAGTGTCCCAGGTGCTTTGTATACAGTTGCAGTCCTGCAGTCATTGAGCTCAGTAGATGTGGAGTCACTAACTGGTCCCCTCAGTGCTCTTGCTGAATGCAGCTTGTCTGAAGCAAGGTCCTGGAGCAACACCCCAGTGTGTGCAGCCTGGATGCAGGTATATTAAAACTGTCTAGTAGTCACAGTCTTCCTAGATAAATGACCACAACATTGTGCCTGACAATCACCCATTGGGTTAAGCCATGAGACCAAGTTCATGTGGGCTGCTTACATGGCCCCATCAGAACCCCAGAGTCCCGCGCTGGAAGGCTGCCCTCCGCGGGTGGCAGAGCCCCAAGTTCCCCCAAGGAATTGATTCCAGTGGCTGGCAGAGGAGGGGCGGAGGGAAGGAGCCAGAGGAGGCAAAAGAGGAGGGAGGTTTCCGCCGCAATCTCGGCGCAGGAGTTGACGTGGGGGCGCCCAGAGAAGGGGGAAAAGGAGAACCACCCCCAGGTGAGAAAAGGCAGAGGAACCAGAGATCAAATTCCCAACATTCGCTGGGTCATGGAAAAAGCAAGAGAGTTCCAGAAAAACATCTATTTCTGCTTTATTGACTATGCCAAAGCCTTTGACTGTGTGGATCACAATAAACTGTGGAACATTCTGAAAGAGATGGGAATACCAGACCACCTGACCTGCCTCTTGAGAAACCTATATGCAGGTCAGGAAGCAACAGTTAGAACTGGACATGGAACAACAGACTGGTTCCAAATAGGAAAAGGAGTACGTCAAGGCTGTATATTGACACCCTGCTTATTGAACTTATATGCAGAGTACATCATGAGAAACACTGGGCTGGAAGAAGCACAAGCTGGAATCAAGATTGCTGGGAGAAATATCAATAACCTCAGCTATGCAGATGACAGCACCCTTATGGCAGAAAGTGAAGAGGAACTAAAAAGCCTCTTGATGAAAGTGAAAGAGGAGAGTGAAAAAGTTGGCTTAAAGCTCAACATTCAGAAAACTAAAATCATGACATCTAGTCCCATCACTTCATGAGAAATAGAGGGGGAAACAGTAGAAACAGTGGCAGACTTTATTTTTGTGGGCTCCAAAATCACTGCAGATGGTGATTACAGCCATGAAAAGATGCTTACTCCTTGGAAGAAAAATTATGACCAACCTTGATAGCATATTCAAAAGCAGAGACATTACTTTGCCAACAAAGGTCCATCTAGTCAAGGCTATGGTTTTTTCAGTGGTCAGTATGGATGTGAGAGTTTGACTGTGAAGAAAGCCGAGCACTGAAGAACTGATGCTTTTGAACTGTGGTGTTGGAGAAGACTCTTGAGAGTCCCTTGGACTGCAAGGAGATCCAACCAGTCTATCCTAAAGGAGATCAGTCCTGGGTGTTCTTTGGAAGGACTGACGTTAAAGCTGAAACTCCAATACTTTGGCCACCTCATGTAAAGAGCTAACTCATTGGAAAAGACTCTGATGCTGGGATGGATTGGGGGCAGGAGGAGAAGGGGACAGAGGATGAGATGGCTGGATGGCATCACCGACTTGATGAACATAAGCTTGAGTGAACTCCGGGAGTTGGTGATGGACAGGGATGCCTGGTGTGCTGCAATTCATGGGGTCACAAGGAGTCGGACACAACTGAGGGACTGAACTGAACTAAACTGTAGGCAACACAAAAGCAAATGTCAAGAGATAGCTTTGACATATATATATAGAGAGAGAGGAAGTATTCAAGCTAGTTCCTTGAGTAGAAAGTATAGGTAACCTATACTTTGACATTTCAGGAGTAATCAGTATTCATTCTTACTTCTAGAAAACTATACATGTGTTAACATGTTTATGGACAGGTAAAGGAAGGCTGATTCTGTAATCAGCAAACACAAAGACACACACTCGCAAATACAGTGTCATTGTTTGGCTTCTTTGGGGTCAGGATTTAAAATTTTTCTATTTTGCAACTAAATTAGTATCCAATAAAGTTTAAGTAATGAAATTAGTCACATCAACATGCTGTCAAAACAAAATAATATCTCAACTCTTGAAGGATTCCAAAAGGAAAAATAATAGTAAGGGATAATATCTTGGAACTTAGATTCCAAGAAATGTCTAGAATTTAGTTCCTTAAATTTGCTATCTGGGATGCCTCCTAAATTTAAATTTGTTCCATTTGTCATCTGAGACAAAAAAAAGAAAGAAAGAATGTCAACCAATCCAAATTTCTAGATTCACTTTTTTGTGAGAAGTATGAACTTTACTACATTCATTACCATAAACTGTAATGATCCTAAAGAAGAAGAAACACTCAGTATTGTAGATAGAGCACTGGACTTGTATCAGCATGACTAAACAACTGACTGAGTTGCATATCTGTAAACTGAGAGAGGTAGGGAAAAGAAGTAGTTCCCCAGAGTTTTGGAACTATTTTCAAAATTTCAAAACTATAATAGAATTAGTGTATTTTCTCACAGTAAGTCTGCACTAAATACTAGAATTTTTTTACATTATAGAATTTCATTATCTCAGGATGGTGTCATTGCCGAACTCATGCTAAAGAGATCAGTAGTTATATGTGTTCAGATTAATTTAAAATGAAAAACCTAATTATCATTTAAGGAGTGCTCTTGGTGAGGAAAAATAGACAAAATTTTCAAAATGTTGAATCACTGGAGAAAAATTAATTAAAAGAGCCTTTAGCAGTGAAAAGGTCAAGAACCACTTGTGCCAGACAATGTCTATGATATCTACCTGCTTCAAAAATCAATATAACTATGCCTCATTTTTAATATTTTTTAATTCTTTATATAAATTAGATTAAAACACAGATCAGATTTTATTTAAAGCAGACTTAAAGTTGTTTGAAGATTTTAAATGTCCACATTATTCCATGTCTATTCACAAGAGTATGTTTTCAAAAATGTTTATAGTGTAACAACTATAAACCAGCCTCTTTAGAATTATCTACTTACTAAATTCTTCCGTAAATGTATAAAGTTCAAACAGCAATAATGTCCATTTTAAATAAGATTGCAAATAAATTTTAAAGATTTAAAACTCAAAATGTTGTTTGTAATCCTACAGTGATAGTTAAGGAAATGATGAACATTTTGACAATGTGCT
>SJYT01068198.1:346543-361964 GCA_006410635.1 Cephalophus harveyi
GTGCTTATCATTATCTAGTACTTTAGAATTCAAAATATAAGCTCTGATTAGAAAAGTCTAAAATATCTTAAAGATCCTTTAAAATCACCCTAACTTAAACACAAAGTGTCAGCAACTATAGAGTTTGAACTGCAACAGTGAGTTTATGTGCATTCTTTTGCATTTTGTTTTTAAGATTTCCCAAAGACACACACCAGTGTATTTGAAACAGGATTATCAAATCCTGGGAAAGCTTGGTCCTTTTTTCTTTTACACAAGTACACAGTATGAAACATCAAGTAGTCTGGCTTCTATCTTCACAGAAGTACAAATGAAAAACGATGGGACTGTAACAGTCTGGCTAGCTGTGTGAGGACAGTTTGTAGAGACTCAGGAAAGATGAATGCTGGACTGCTATCTCAGCCTACCAACACAGTGTAACTGGGTGATGGCTTTGATGACCAATCAATTCATCCCTAGAATTTCAAATATCTTAGGTATCGTAGAATTCATCCAGTCCAACCCCCCAATTTGTCCATAACCCAGAAGCCAAAGAAATGTAAGACACTTTTTTACAGTCCTATAACTAGTTGATGGCTAGATCTTAAATCCAGATCTCAATTCCTGCCCAATGTTCTTTCTACTACCATAAGTTAGAAACCATTTTATTAACATGTTATCTCTCAAGAGATAGCCTCTTGAGATTGTTATGCCTTAACACTTGCTCAGCTGCTGCCCTCTGTGGGCTCTTCAGTGGAGGGTCTGCTCGGATGATGTCGTGTCATCATAGCCCTCTGACACCCCCAGTTCCGTTCAGCTGTCTCGCTTCCCTGGTCCCGGCACTTCAGACCTTCCCACAGCTTTACCTCTACTCTCTCCTTCGAATGAGTGACCTGGTCACCCGTGGCTTGTGGCTTACCCTGGGGGATTCCTGTTAGTCTCCACCTGTTTGTTTCAATCCTCCAAACCGTTTAAGTTTTGGCACTCTTGTTATTCCTTTATTTTGTTTTCTTCTCAAGTAACTGAAGAGGCCTTTAATGCAGACTCCTTGAACCCGATTTTCTGTCTCAACCCTGAACAGATGGCTCTCAGGTCTGGGCAGAGCCTCTTCAGTCTATTCAGGATACTGCTTTTCCTGCCAGTTCCTGGTTTCTGCTGCCCTCTAGTAGCCATTAGTAGCATGACACGATTTGAAACAAGAAAGGCATATGTTTGTTGAATTGAATTACTCGGTGGGGTTGTTTCAGCATCATGCAGATACAACCCAGAAGAAAAAAAACCAAACCTGATGTGTAGCTGGAGCCACCGCCCTGTGATTCCTCCCCCTCCAGGCCTGAGTCAGAACACGGTTTAAAGTTAGAGCTATAATGGGACTAGTTATCTAAACATGCAATAAACCCTTTTATATGTCAGTTTATTTGCTCCAATCTGATACCCATCAATGGTTCCTTTCAAAAGTCCAACTTTTTAATCCCCTCAACTGTTCAACTGAAATCCCAGCATTAGGAACGCAGAAAAAGGAAAAAGTGACCAAAAAGCAACTTAAATTCCAACAAGCAGCCCCACTTCTTCAGGGGTTGCTTAGATAAATTTGGTAACATAATGTTATATATTGCAACTATTTAAAATCATGTTTTATAAAAACCAAAAGTACAAAAAACATGCAATATTAAGTGCAATAGCTAAACATTAAAAAAAGAAGAATTACAGCAAGAACCCAGAGAAAACAGAGAAAGAAATGGTCTGAAATGTTAACTGGTGGTTAGTTTTTGTATTATCTATAAGCATGTGTAACATTTTGTAATCATAAAAGCTGCATCTGTGGGTAACTAAATAGTGTGTCACTCATGCCTGGCTATAAGGCTAAGAGAGTTAAATCTCCAAACAGAACTTTTGTGGCCTGTGCCAGTTATCATAGTGATGATAATGCCATTATCATAGCCAAGGACATGGATAGTAGGAATGTAGGTGGAATAAAATGTTAGTGGCAAGATAAACCAGAGGGTCAGTCACATTTTTTGGTTGCCCTTCTGCCTAGAGGATCCCTGGGAAAGACAATCCTTTTGGCCAATTAAGCCCACTAAATTTTTCAACAATGTATATGGGAACAACTTCAAAAGTGAGTGACCAGATGTTCCACTACTTTCAGTATGTGGAAGCTTGACAAATTCACATGAATTATGTAAATTTTTTAAACTAAATGCGACCTTTTGTGTAGCCAGGTTGGTGAAATAGGCCAATCCATGTATGAAAACAACCCTAAGGGGGATATGGAGTAGGAATCATCAACTATCACAGATGTTTAAGATTTCCAATTAAGTATATATATTTCCTATATATATATATCTATATATATATAGATATATAAGATTTCTCTTAAGTATAGATTGACAGTATATACTGTCAATATCTTTCAAAAAGTTTGTACTAATCTACACTGTGGGTGTGGGATAAACGAGAGACTGCAGGTCATGTACATTTTCCAGCATGCTTGCTGCAAATGTGCTGCTTTCTTTGGTTCAAAAAAAGGGAAGATCTATTATAATAAAAATGATCATCATATGTGCTCTTATTTTATTATTTCAAGAAAATCCTACTCAAATTTTGGCTCTTCCTCACTGTAGGTAGTAAATTTCTTGCCACTTATCCATGTGCACAATAATTCACATATGCACAGTGAGAACTGCTACCCTGAAGTGAACTCCGAACATTTCAGTTTTCCTTGTTTTGGTTTCTAGAAGATATTTTTAGTAACAGTAAGTATTTGAAAGTATAATTTCATTGGCCCTCTTGAGTCCTTTTCATTGTACTCATGTCACATTTTATCAGTTGACTAAACACAGGTTTCCCAATATTTTTTAGTGGTAATTTCCACACACCCCATTAAAGGAAAAAATGCAAATTCCTCAAAAAGTACAAAGATTAGGATTCCTGTTTACTTTTTTTTTTTTTCATTCAACAATTTTTTGTTGAATATTTGATACATACCAAGTATAGTTCTAGGAGCTGGGGCTATAACAGTAAGGAAAACTGATCAAAAACAAAAATCCCTGACTCCGCTCTTTTCCTCCCTGGCTGCTTGAAGATCAGCTGCCATCATGAAAGATACAGTAACTATCCGGACCAGGAAGTTCATGACCAACCGACTGCTTCAGCGGAAACAAATGGTCATCGATGTTTTTCACCCTGGAAAGGCAACAGTATGTAAAACAGAAATTCGGGAAAAAATGGCCAAAATGTACAAGACCACACCAGATGTCATCTTGTATTTGGATTCAGAACCCATTTTGATGGTGGCAAGACAACTGGCTTTGGCATGATTTACCATTCCTTGGATTATGCAAAGAAGAATGAGCGCAAATACAGTCTTGCAAGACATGGCCTATATGAGAAGAAAAAGACCTCAAGAAAACAGCGAAAGAAACACAAGAACAGAATGCAGAAAGTCAGAAGGACTGCAAAGGCCAATGTTGGTGCTGGCAAAATGTGAGCTGGAGATTGGACAACAGAAGGAGTAAAGATTCTGCAATGACTGTATCCGTGGTGATTGTGCAGATTTTTCATGAAAGAGAAAATAAACTAAAACGTTTTCAGTACAGTTCAGTTTAGTTCAGTCACTCAGACATGTCCAACTCTTTGCGACCCCATGGACTGCAGCACTCCAGGCCTCCCTGTCCATCACCAACTCCCGGAGTTTACTCAAACTCATGCCCATTGAGTTGGTAATGCCATCCAACCATCTCATCCTCTGTCGTCTCCTTCTCCTCCTACCTTCAATCTTTCCCAACATCAGGGTCTTTTCAAATGAGTCAGCTCTTCGCATCAGGTGGCCAAAGTATTGGAGTTTCAGCTTCAACATCAGTCCTTCCAATAAACACCCAGGACTGATCTCCTTTAGGGTGGACTGGTTGGATCTCCTTGCAGTCCAAGGGACTCTCAAGAGTCCCCTCAAACACCACAGTTCAAAAGCATCAATTCTTCAGCGTTCAGCTTTCTTTATAGTCCAACTCTCATCTCTAACTCCTTTAAGCTTAATTAAGTATTTGTTATCTATATATCTTTTATACAAACCTCTATATCAAACCCATCACAAATTCCACAGCTTTCCCTTCAAAATATATCCAGAGTCTGACCACTTTGTATGACCTCCATAGCTAATTTCTCTTCTCATTATCCTAAGAGTATATTTGGCTATTTTCTTTGCTTTCAACTTCCATCTCCCTCTACCCCCTCATCACCACTCACATACGCAGTTTATTCTCAACATAGGAACCAATATCACCTTTTCAAACCAAAGTCAAATACGTTACCGTGTTGCTCAAAGCCCTCCTATGGCACTCCAGCTCACTCAGAGAAGAGCCAAAACTGTGCATTGGGCCACGAAGTCCTACAGAATCTGGCCTCCTGATACCTCTCTGACCTGATTTATCACTCTCTCCTTTGCTCATTTGCTTCAGTGATGGTGGTCTCTTTGCCTTTAACTCACAGGATATCTTTGTGCCTCAGGGCCTTTGCACATGTTACTACCGCTGCCTGGAATACTCTTCTCCAAATACCCACAGTACTCACTCCCTCTCCAACTTCAAACCATCCCTCAAATTTAACCTTCTTAGCAAGGTGTTTCCCAACCATTCCATTAAAAATGGTAGCCTAGTATTCTTCCTGCCTTCCTAAATAATTTACTCCAAAGCCCAGAAAATTAAACATTCATGCAGGGTAGAGTTAAGGGGCAGCAAACCTGTGCAATACATAAGAATCAATGGGATGAGGAGGGCATCAATGAATGGGCCGTTGTCAGAGGAAGCTTGAAGTCAGATGTCAAGATCTAAAAAGGAAAAGATGAGTAGAGAGTGAAGAGTTCAGCCATGAGGAAATGAGGGCTGGTAGCAACATCAGGAAACTGGTTATATTCAACAAGAAGTGATCTAATACAAAAACATGTTAAAGGTAATGGCAGCCAAGTTTCTACTGGGGGAGAAGGGATTTACAAATTTGGAAAAGGAGAAATCTAAAATGAACTGTGGTGTTGGACTGGAGCTGGAAGCTAAGATTAACTCATGCTTTCAGTATATTAGATATAAAAATAAACATGTATGTAAATATGTATATGTATATGTGTGTATAATCATACATATAACCTCAGCTTTGTCCATTAAAAACATCTAGAGGCAGCAAACTCTTATTAGCCACAAGCATATCTAGCACTCAGATCTTAGTTTCCAAATATTTAATGTCATTTTCCAGGGATCTTTGAAAGTGATTGATTACAGCACAGGGCAGAGAAATTACAAGATAAACCTGAAGCATCTAACATGCCAGAGAGAAAGTGCTCAAAGATGAGGTTTTGTCAAAATGACATGGATGCCAGCATGAAAGGGACCCCACTGGCCAAACCTGGGAAAATCTGAGCAAGAAATTAAATAACAATGCTAAAAATATATAACCTGATGAATAAAACAAAATTCATGAGTTCACCTTGATATAAAGTTTTAAGATAACAAATAAATGGAGAGAAGGGAAAGATTTTCTCTATAGTAGAATGATGACTAATAAATGTAGTGAAACTCATGGACCATCATAGTAGTAATCAAGCAAGAAATATAGACAGATGCTAAATCTAGTGGATGAAAGTCAATGCAAAATGGGATATATACATGCTCTAAAAATACCTGCCCATAAAATGCTTTTTTAATTACAAAAGGAAAAAGAGTAATTTTACAGTGGTGATGCCTGATTCTTAATGAAGTGATCAAAGTTAATGTTATCAATTATGAGACAAATTGAAATCACCTATCACTAGACAGGATAAAATAAGAACACAACTTTACTTATGTTGCATTTTATCAAAAATGTATAATTGGAATATAATCAGCAGGAATCATCAGATAAATCCATATTCAGGGACCCTCTACAAAATGTTCAGCCAGAAATCTTCACAAGTGTCAAGGCTGAAAGTCAAAGAAACATCGAAAAACTGTGCTTTTCCCCAGCTTTATTGAAATATACTTGACAAATAAAATTCTAAGATATTTAAAGTGTGCAACATAATAATTTGATATATATACATTGTGAAAGGATTCCCCCCATCAATGAAAAACTGTTTTTGATTGAAGGACACTAAAAAGACATGACAACCAAATGTAATATGTGATCCTAGATAGAGTCCTATTGCATAAAGAACATTATGAGGACAACTAATGAAATGAGATGAGATGGCAGTAAAGGATGGATGCTAATATCCTAATTCTTATGGCTCTGTTATGGTTGTGTAGGACAAAGTTGTTCAGGAGTGATAGCCACTTCCTCTAAAATGGTTCACATAAATAGTAGTTTCTTGTATCTTTTTTTTTTTTTCTATAAGTTTAAAGTAATTTCTAAATAAATATGTAAACAATGGCTTCCCAGGTGATTCAGTTGTAAAGAATCCACCTGTCAATGCAGGAGACGCAAGAGACATGGGTTGGATCCCTGTGTCCGGAAGATCCCCTGGGGTAGAAAATGGCAACCCACTCCAGTATTCTTGCCTGGGACATCAACATACACAGAGGAGCCAAGTGGGCTACAGTCCATGGTTGCAAAGAGTCGACGTGACTCACTGTCCATGTGTGCTCCATGTGTGTTCCACATAAACAGCATTGTCAGTCCATGTAACACATTCCCCACTCTCTGTTCCACTTTACTTTTCTCCAGAGCACTTCTCAACATCTGATACACAGCACATTTTACTTACCACTATTATCTGCCTTCCTCTACTAGAATAGAGGCTACATGGATTTTGTATTACTTTTCCTTCTGTACTGTAGCACCTTCCACAGTATCTGATCCACAAATGATGCTCTATAGGTATTTGTTCAATGAATTGACTTTTCCTGTCCTCAGGAGCAGATTGCCTGTGAGCTGCTGCTAAAGCAAGTACATAATTGCAGCAAACCAGTTAGCAGGCATAGATCTGCTTGATGACATATATAGAAAAATAAACTCTTCTCCAAAGGAAACACTTTCTACAGAAATGCAGATATACCTATTCCTAGACAAACCTTGATTTAGACAAACCATAAAGGACAGTTTAGCCCCTTAGAGCCACAGATTCCCAAACTCCTCTAATTTCCTTGGTAGCTTTGTGTAACAAAATGGCCCATGGCAGTTTTCTTCCAGAACAAAGAAACAGTCTGCTTCTGACTCACAGATATAGAGATCTAACTAATGGATATCAGTGGGAGAGGGAAGAGGGCATGGGCAAGATAAGGGTAGGGGGTAAAGAGGTACAAACTAGTATGCGTAAAAATAAACTACAAGGATATATTGTACAGCATAGGAAATGTAGCCTATACTTTACACCAATTTTAAATGGAGTGTAATCTATAAAAATATTCAGCATCACTATGTTGTACACCTGAAATTAATATAATATTGTAAATCAACTGTACTTCAGTGAAATAAAGAATTAATTTTAAAAAGAAAGCCTGAAGTCTTCTAAGTCAATTCAAGCTATCTCTTTTTTAAGCCAGATTTTTATTTTAAAAAAAGTTTCTGGGCTTAAATGGACAATTAATTGTTTTCTACTAATTTTTGATGGGGAAACAGTGGAAACAGTGTCAGACTTTATTTTGGGGGGCTCCAAGTTCACTGCAGATGGTGACTGCAGCCATGAAATTAAAAGACACTTACTCCTTGGAAGAAAAGTTATGACCAACCTAGATAGCATGTTGAAAAGCAGAGACATTACTTTGCCAACAAAGGTCCATCTAGTCAAGGCTATGGTTTTTCCAGTGGTCATGTATGGATGTGAGAGTTGGACTGTGAAGAAGGCTGAGCACTGAAGAATTGATGCTTTTGAACTGTGGTGTTGGAGAAGACTCTTGAGAGTCCCTTGGACTGCAAGGAGATCCAACCAGTCCATTCTGAAGGAGATCAACCCTGGGATTTCTTTGGAAGGAATGATGCTAAAGCTGAAACTCCAGTACTTTGGCCACCTCAAGCGAAGAGCTGACTCATTGGATAAGACTCTGATGCTGGGAGGGGTTGGGGGCAGGAGGAGAAGGGGACGACCGAGGATGAGATGGCTGGATGGCATCACAGACTCGATGGACTGAGTCTGAGTGAACTCTGGGAGTTGGTGATGGACAGGGAGGCCTGGCGTGCTGTGATTCACGGGGTTGCAAAGAGTCGGACATGACTGAGCGACTGAACTGAACTGAACTGAACTGAATCCCATCAAACTTCTCAACATTCTTAGAGCAAATTTAAATCAAGACATCTTGTTCAAACATCTGTTGAGATTTTGAAGTGTACACTGGGAAAAGTCATATAAAATTTCCATTTGAAAGAGCAGTATTAATCTGAAATGTTTTTTGCTTTATTTGTATTTTCTTTATTAGTCATACAGTTCTCCAGAATTTAGTTAAATATGAGAATATTATGAGAGGCAGCAGGAGTATTACAGCATGTCTTATAAGAATATGAGTCTTAGAGTCAGAAAGACAGATTCATTTCAACTTTACCAATCATTAGCAGTATAATCCAGAGAAGGCGATGGCACCCCACTCCAGTACTCTTGCCTGGAAAATCCCATGGATGGAGGAGCCTGGTAGACTGCAGTCCATGAGGTCGCGAAGAGCCGGACAGGACTGAGTGACTTCCCTTTCACTTTTTGCTTTCATGCATTGGAGAAGGAAATGGCAATCCACTCAAGTGTTCTTGCCTGAAGAATTCCAGGGATGGGACAGCCTGGTGGGCTGCCGTCTATGGGGTCACACAGAGTCGGACACAACTGAAGTGATTTAGCAGCAGCAGCAGTATAATCACAAGCAGGTTATTTAAATTTTCTAAGCATCTGTTTCTTTATTATAAAACTGGTATGATAATGAGACTGCCTACCTTATAGACTAATTTAAAGATTAAAAAGTACATAAAGCACAAGGCCAGCCCATTGTGAGGAACATACAAACGTTAGCTTTTATTGTTTGTAAATGTCATTTAAATATAAGGTCCATATATTAAATATAAATATACGATAAACCTAATGAAAAAAATATATAACTTGTGTTTTTTCCTTCTAAGTTTCATTCTGGTAAATTTTATACATGCAGTCTCATTTTCTGTAACTCACATTAACATATCCTTGAAAAACATCATAGTGATATAAAGGTAAAAATGTAGCTTTGACTACATTGTTAATATGTATGGAAAACTCCAATTGTATGTAGAAATTAAATTATTTCAGCTTGAAATTGATTTGTAAGACATGACATTTCATTTCCATTTGCACACATTTTGTCTCTAACTGATTAAATAATTTCCCAAATCAGCTTGAATTTGTCATATCTGTTTATAGCTAAAGGTAACAGCCAATTGTTTGGGGCTAATTTACACAGTAAGTATAGTGAAATTTTTATTTTATATAAAATATCAGGTATAAACATTATTTCAACAAAATGCTAAAGAAGTTAATAATGTAACTTAACTATATGATCTATGTATATTTGAGATTTGTATTCAAATCTCATTAAAATGTTAAAATAATTTTTAAAAAATAATAAACCAAGTGTTACATGGGCTGCTCTTTTCTCTTTTTCAGTTAACATGGTTAACTAGTCTTATACTAAATCTGGTTTCATAAAGCTAGCACCAGTTTTCCAAAATCACTTAACTCTAAAGTTGAATGAAGAAAATATTTCCAATCCTGGAAAATAAGAAAAAGTAGAAAACTCACACTTCCCAATTTCAAAATGTATTACAAAGCAATGGAAATCAAGACAGTCAGTCAGTTCACTCACTCAGTTGTGTCCAACTCTTTGAGACCCCATGAACTGCAGCATGCCAGGCCTCCCTGTCCATCACCAACTCCCAGAGTTTACTCAAACTCATGTTCACTGAGTCGGTGATGCCATCCAACCATCTCATCCTCTGTCGTCCCCTTCTCCTCCTGCTCTCAATCTTTCCCAGCATCAGGGTCTTTTCAAATGAGTCAGTTCTTCTCATCAGGTGGCCAAAGTATTGGAGTTTTAGCTTCAACATTAGTCCTTTCAATGAACACCCAGGACTGATCTCCTTTAGGATGGACTGGCTGGATCTCCTTGCAGGCCAAGGGACTCTCAAAAGTCGTCTCCAAAACCACAGTTCAAAAGCATCAATTCTTCGGTGCTCCACTTTCTTCACAGTCCAACTCTCACATCCATACATAACTACTGGGAAAACCGTAGCCTTGACTAGACGAAGCTTTGTTGACAAATGTCTCTGCTTCTTAATCAAGACAGTGTGGTACTAGAAAAAGATATATACTGACAGATCACTGGAATAGAACTGAGAATCCAGAACTGAACACATACATCTGTGGGTCAACTGATTTTCAACAAGGTTGCCAAGACCATTCAATGGGGAAGGAATAATTTTTTCAACAAATGGTGTTGGGACAACTGGATGGCCACATACAAAAGAATTGTTTTCTGGTATTACAAAATCTGGGCTTCCCTGATAGCTCAACTGGTAAAGAATCTGCCTGCAATGCAGGAGACCCTTTTCCGATTCCTGGGTCAGGAAGACCCCCTGGAGAAGGGATAAGCTACCCACTCCAGTATTCTTGGGCTTGCCTGGTGGCTCAGATGGTAAAGAATCCCACATGCAATGTGGGAGACCTGGGTTCCAACCCTGGGTTGGGAAGATCCCCTGGCAGAGGACATGGCAATCCCCCCCAGACAGAGGAGCCTGACGGGCTGGAGTCCATGGGGTTACAAAGGGTCAGACACGACTGAGTGACTAAGCACAGCACATTACAAAGTCTAACATTTCCTGTGCTGCATTGACTTCTTTGAGCCTTGCAGGGCCCCAAAGTCTTAAGCGTAAGATTCCTTATTCTTGTGAGATATGCCCCCCACTCCGCAGGAAAGGTTTCCCATCTGACTAGTTTCTCTGTCAGCTGCACCGAGTACAACACACTCCATCCTCAGTCTAATGGGCTTTATCTCCTTGCCAGTCCATGAAATTTAAACAAGCCAATCACAAACAAGCCAATGATCTCCCGTAGGAGCCAGGGATCACCTCATCCTCTGGATATTCCAAAGTCTGGCTCCCACAGCCTCTGCTTATGGTTACTATTCTCAAGTGCAGCCCCCATGTGGCCCTGTATGATATGCTGTGTCCTAAAGCTTCCCTGGTGGTTCAGACGGTAAAGCGTCTGCCTGCAATGCGGGAGACCTGGGTTCGATTCTTGGGTGGGGAAGATCCCCTGGAGAAGGAAATGGCAATCCACTCCAGCACTCTTGCCTGGAAAATCTCATGGACAGAGGAGCCGGATAGGCTACAGTCCATGGGCTTGCAAAGAGTCGGACACAAGTGAGCGACTTCACTTTCCTTTTCCTTTCTCTAGGGCTGCAAGCATGATTGATTAATAATCTTCAATTGGATTTCATCTGTCCAGTGCTAGATNTTGCCTGGAAAATCTCATGGACAGAGGAGCCGGATAGGCTACAGTCCATGGGCTTGCAAAGAGTCGGACACAAGTGAGCGACTTCACTTTCCTTTTCCTTTCTCTAGGGCTGCAAGCATGATTGATTAATAATCTTCAATTGGATTTCATCTGTCCAGTGCTAGATATCATGTGTTCAGCCATCTCATACTATTTATGATAGAGGATACCTCCCTCACCAACTAGGTAAATAGTAGGCGATCAAAACATCTTTACCTCACAACAGATACCAAACAATTCAAACTGGATCAAAGTCCCTAAATGTAAAAGCTAAAACTATAAAGTTCATAGAAAACACAGTATTTGACAAAGAATTCTTAAATATGATATTAAAATCATGAGCAACAGAAGAAAAAAATAAACAACTTCATTAAAATTCAAAAGATTTTTAAATATTTATTTGTTTACTTGGCTGCACCAGGTCTTAGCTGTGACACATGGGATCTTGGATCTCAGTTAGGGCATGGGGTCACGTGGGGGATCTTTAGTTGTGGCATTCGAGCTCTTAGTTGCAGCATGGGGGATCTAGTTCCTGACCAGGGATCAAACTGGGCCCTCCTGCACTGTGAGCGTGGAGTCTTAGCCACTGGACCACCAGGGAAGCTCAAAATTTAAAATTTTTGTGCTTCAAAAGACACCATTAAAAAAGTAAAAAACACAACACATATAATACAACAAAAGAAAATACTTTTAATTCATATATGTGATAAGGACCTTACATCTAGGTTATGTAAAGAATTATTACAGCTCATTTAAAAAAAGAGAGAGAGAGAACCCAATTTTTTAAATGAGCATTTCTCTAGCCAATAAGCATATGGAAAGATTCTCAATATCATTAGTCAACAGAAAGTTGCAAATCGAAAACAAAATGAGATACCACTTCACACCCATTGAGATGGCAAGAATTAATAGGTCAGATAATAACAGGGCCTGATGAGGATGTAGAGAAATCAGAGCACCAACACACTGTTGATGAGCATATAAAATACTTCAGTCCTTTGAAAAACACTCTGGTAGTTTCTCAAATGATTAAACACAGAGCTACCACATGACCCAGCAATTCAACTTTTAGATATATACTCCAGAGCAATGAAATATATGCCAACACAAAAAATTGTGTAGGAATACTTACAGCAGCATTAATCATAGTAGACAAAATGTTGGGGGGAAACCCAAATATCAGTCAGTGGACAAATGCAGAAATAAAATGTAGTATATGCATACAATGAAATATTATTTGGCCATAATAAGAAGTGCTGATATATAGTTCAGCTTTGTTGCTGTTGCCAAGTTGCTAAGTCATGTCTGACTCTTTGCAACCTCACCGACTGAAGCAAGCCAGTTCCTCTGTCCTCCATTATCTTCCGGAATTTGCTCAGATTCATATCCATTGAGTCAGTGATGCTATCTAACCATATCATCCTCTGCCACTCCCTTCTCCTTTTGCTTCCAGTCTTTCCCAACATCAGGGTCTTTTCCAATGAGTCAAATCAGGTGGCCAAACTGATTGTTCAGCAACAATCCTTTCAATAAATATTCAAGGTTGATTTCCTTTAGGATTGACTGGTTTGATCTCCTTGTGGTCCAAGTGATGCTCAAGAATCTTCTACAGAACCGCAATTCAAAAGCATCAATTCTTCAGCTCTCTGTCTTCTGTATGGCCCAGCTCTCATATCTGTACATGTCTACTGGAAAAACCATAGCTTTGACTATATATGGACCTTTGTTAGAAAGCAATCTCTGCTTTTGAATATGCTGCCTAGGTTTGTCATAGCTTTTCATCCAAGAAGCAAGAGTCTTTCCATTTCATGGCTGTAGTCACCATCTTGAGTGATTTTGGAGCCCAAGAAAATAAAATATGTCACTGCTTCCACTTTTTCCCCTTCTATTTGTCATGAAGTGATGAGACAAGATGCCATGATCTTAGTGTTTTGAATGCTATTTTCACACCAGCTTTTTCACTTTTCTCTTTCACCCTCATCAAGAGGCTCTTTAGCTCCTCTTCACTTTCTGCCATTAGAGTGGTATCATCTGCATATCTGAGTCTGTTAATATTTATCCCAGCAATCTTGATTCCAGCTTGTGAGTCATCCAGCCTCGTATTTCACATGATGTACACTGCATAGAAGTTAAACAAGCAGGGTGACATATACATCCTTGTTGGACTCCTTTTTCCAATTTTGAAGCAATCTGTTGTTCCATGTTCAGTTCTAACTGTTGCTTCTTGACCCACATACAGGGTTCTCAGAAGAGGAGTAAGGCGGTCTGGTACTCGCATCTTCTCAAGAATTTTTCCCCAGTTTGCTGTGATCTACACAAAGGCTTTAGCATAGTCAGTGAAAAAGAAGTAGATATTTTTCTGGAACTTCCTTGCTGTCTCCATGTTCCAAGGAATGTTGATAATTTGATCTCTGGTTCCTCTGCTTTTTCTATACCTAGCTTATACATCTTGAAATTCTCCATTTAGGTACTGCTGAAGCCTAGCTTGAAGGATTTTGAGCATAATCTTGCCTGCATGTGAAGTGAGCACAAGTGTATGGTAGTCTGTACATTTTGGGGTACAGCTTGAAAAGTGTTAGTTGCTCAGTCATCTCTAACTCTTTGTGACTGCATGGACTGTAGCCTGCCAGGTTCTTCTGTTCATGAGATTTCCCAGGCAAGAATTTTGGAGTGGGTTGCCATTCCCTTCCCCAGGGGATCTTCCCAACCCAAGGACTGAACTCGGGTCTCCTGCATTGTGGGATTCGCTGGTAGCTCAGCTGATAAAGAATTGGCCTACAATGCAGGAGACACTGGTTTGATTCCTGTGTCAGGAAGATCCATGGGTGAAGGGATAGGCAACCCACTCCAGTATTTTTGGGCTTCTCTAGTGGCTCAGCTGATAAAGAATCTCCCTGCTATGTGGGAGACCTAGGTTCCATCCCTGGGTTGGGAAGATCCCCTGGAGAAGGGGATGGCTACCCACTCCAGTATTCTGACCTGGAGAATTCCAAAGACTACAGTCCATGGGGTCGCAAAGAGTCAGACATGTCTGAGCGACTTTCACTCCTGTATTGCAGGCAGATTCTTTACTGTCTGAGCCACCAGAGAAGCCTTTTGGTACAACGTAGATGAAACTTAAAAAAACATTATGCTAAGTGAAAAAAGTTAGTCACAAAAGCCTCCATATTATATGATTCCATTCATATGAAAGACCAGAATAGGCAATCTCTAGTGGCAGAAGGTAAATTACTGGTTGCTTAGAGCTAAGAAAGTTATGGGGGAGTAGGGTGATAATAGCTAAAGGTTACAGAGTTATTTCCTGAGGTGAAGAAAATGTTCTAAAATTGAATGTGGTGACAGTTGCACATCTCTGTGAACATATGAAAAATCATGAAATTATATACTTTAAGGACATGGAACAACAGACTGGTTCCAAATAGGAAAAGGAGTGCGTCAAGGCTGTATATTGTCACCCTGCTTATTTAACTTATATGCAGAGTACATCATGAGAAACGCTGGACTGGAAGAAGCACGGGCTGGAATCAAGATTGCCGGGAGAAATATCAATAACCTCAGATATGCAGATGACACCACCCTTATGGCAGAAAGTGAAGAGGAGCTAAAAGGCCTCTTGATGAAAGTGAAAGAGGAGAGTGAAAAAGTTGGCTTAAAGCTCAACATTCAGAAAACGAAGATCATGGCATCTGGTCCCATCACTTCATGGGGAATAGATGGGGAAACAGTGGAAACAGTGCCAGACTTTATTTTTTTGGGCTCCAAAATCACTGCTGATGGTGACTGCAGCCATGAAATTAGAAGACGCTTACTCCTTGGAAGAAAAGTTATGTCCAACCTAGATAGCATTTTCAAAAGCAGAGACATTACTTTGCCGACTAAGGTCCGTCTAGTCAAGGCTATGGTTTTTCCTGTGGTCATGTATGGATGTGAGAGTTGGACTGTGAAGAAGGCTGATCGCCGAAGAATTGATGCTTTTGA
>SJYT01068198.1:362398-458751 GCA_006410635.1 Cephalophus harveyi
GGGATTGGGGGCAGGAGGAGAAGGGGACGACCGAGGATGAGATGGCTGGATGGCATCACTGACTCGATGGATGTGAGTCTGGGTGAACTCCGAGAGATGGTGATGAACAGGGAGGCCTGGCGTGCTGCGATTCATGGGGTCGCAAAGAGTCGGACACGACTGAGCGACTGAACTGAACTGAACAGAATTCATCAGATCACTGTACAAATAAATGCAAAAATCCAACAGTTACAAGTCTTATTGGATTGGCCAAAAAGTTCATTTGAGTTTTTCTGTTACATCTTATGGAAAAACTTGAATGAACTTACTGGCCAACACAATACTTAGGAAAGTTTCATGGTTATCATAGGATTAGAGGTAAGGAATTGACCAAGTCAAGAAAACCAGGAAAGACTTTTCTGAGCATCAGAGGATGACAAACATTGAAAGGTGATGGTGGCTGATGGGGAGGAGCACATGGGAAATGGTCCAGGTAAAGGGGGTCACATGGATAAAGAAGTGGACCCTGATTTCCTAATCTCTAAGCCCAGAGCTTCCCCCACTATGTTATAGTTCTTTTTATAGCTTTTTATCCTATTAGACTAGAAGTTTTTTGGAGACAGTGGCCATGGCTTTTCATTGTGTGTAGCACCTAGCTTGTGGCCACAGCAGGTGCTCAATAATTATTTAATTAAACTAAATAAATGAGTTGAACCTGCAATAAATGGTTTCACAGATTCTACCAAAACTTTATCAAGACAGTAAAGTGAAATGCCATGATTGAGAAAGTAAGAGGAGATAGTATTATGCTTCTTTTAGGTATGCATTCCTTTCTCTGAATTCTGTTTCCCTATCCCCCTACTTTAAACTACTTTTTGGTTAAGAATCTAGCCAGAAATGCCTGAAATTTCATAAGCTGGCATCTCTGAGATGATTTTTTTGTTTAGGCAAATAGTCTTGACGCTACTATCTTTTATAAGATAGGATTATTTATATTGTGACTTATGATTTGCAAAGCATTTGCATATATGTTGTCTTATTTGGTTCTTACTGGTAGAGATTATATTTTCCCTATTTTACAAATGGAGACATACAGAAGTTAAAAGAAAAGCTCATGGTTCCAGAGCTGTAAGCAGTGAAAATAAAATTTATGGTGAGTTGTTAAGGATTTCTGTGTTTTTTTTTTTTTTTTGCATATAAACATGGATACAGCCTATTTGAAGTCTCAAGAACTGCAATTCTGGAGACAGATTTGGGTACCCTGAAAGAGTGTTCTGGCAAAGAAAGAGTGAGGGGTAATAAGAATAAAAAGTCACTACTGTTGCCTGGGGACAATTGTGATTGACTCTGACCCAAGTCAGAACATGTCTGTCCTTAAGAAATCACAGTTGTTTCTGGGTAGTCAGATAAATAAATAGACTGATGTAAGTTATCTTAGGGTAAGGGTCTGATAAGTATTTTGAATTTGTAGCAGGTGTTGTGGATGACTTCATCAGATCAAAAAGTCAAATTTCATCCAGGGTGAAAGGTGCGTAAGTCACACTTCCTTAATAGTCTCCTGGCTCCATTTAAGAGTGCTCTCTTAGCAATACTGACTCCATTTTGGTTTTCCATTCACAGTTCTCCAAATTTTTCCCTTCTGATAGAGACGTTTCTTTAGAAAGCATTGATGATCAACCACTTGGTTATTTGACATTAGTATTAACCCCCTTGGCACTGGGGAAACTCATTTCCAGAGAGCCATGTCCCACAGAGGAGAAATATCGTGCAGAAGGTATATGATTTTAGAGAGTTTAGAGATCTCATAGCTTGAATTTTAAAACTTTAGTCATGGCTGCAGTCCATGGGGTCGCTACGAGTCGGACATGACTGAACGACTTCTCTTTCAATTTCACTTTCCTGCACTGGAGAAGGAGATGGCAACCCACTCCAGTGTTCTTGCCTGGAGAATCCCAGGGACGGAGGAGCCTGGTGGGCTGCCGTCTCCAGGGTCGCACAGAGTCGGACACGACTGAAGCAACTTAGCAGCAGCAGCAGCAACAGTTTATAAATAACAGTTGGAACAAATTATATCTGTTTGCTCAGATGGCTGAAGTCTTTTATTTTGTGTGGGGAAGACTTACAAGATTTGCATTTGCCCTTGACAAGCAATTTTAAGGAGGCTGTTTGGGCCAGAGAGTCCTTTTAGCAGTTTGAGTTAAAAGACCTCTTTTCCATTTTTTTCAGTCTTATGAATTGGAAATGGTCTAGACAGGAGTTCCCTGAGAAGATGAGGCAGAACATTTATATCTCAAAGAAACAGGGGGAGAAATGCACAACTCCTCTGAGGACTTTTGTTCCCTTAGGGTCAGAATTAGGGCCATTAATTCAAAATGACCACAATAGTCATAGACTACTATTTCATCAGGTCCTTACAATTATTGTTGTAATAATCAATCAACAGCACTATAAAAAGAAAGTTCAGAGAAATATGGATAGCAAGGAAAACATTGTGGTGAATCTTCAGAGGAACAGAGAGGAGCAGAGTGAGCGTGAGAGAGTCAGAGAAACAAACAGAGCTCTCAGAAGCCTCAGAGGAAGCAGTTCTGAAATCCTTCGACAGAATTGTGAGTTGTTTCTCTGAGGGAAATGGATTAATTATATGTTTCCCAAGTCCTCAAAAATGCCTATTGAGATATGCTTCCATTTTTGCCTTACATTTTCCTAACCAATTGTATGGGTAAAAATGAAAGTGTTAGTCGCTGAGTTGTGTCGGACTCTTTGCGACCCCATGGACTGTAGTCCATAAGGCTCCTCTGTCAATGGAATTCTCCAGGCAAGAATACTGAAGGGGATAACCATTTCCTTCTCCAGGTAATCTTCCCTATCCAGTGATCTAACCCAGGTATCCTGCATTGGAGATGGATTCTTTACCATCTGTGTCACCAGGAAGCCCTGCATAGGGAAACTAATTTAGTAATTTCAAAGAAGCCCTATATTGGCCAATTTTATTGTAAATCATCCCAAGTAATTGTAGTCCAGCAAGACAAATACTTGCAGAAGTCAGGTCCATAGTTATATGGAAGAGCAGCAGAAATTCCAGAAGGAAACTGCCCTTAGAGAGTGAACTTCCCATATTCCAAGAGTAATTACTTACCAGAAAAGGAAAAAAGAGAACCAAAATCCTGAGAAAAAAGCTAGCAAACCAAACAAAACAGAAAGTGAAATCTTGAAGGTCATTGGGGCAAAATAGAGAAGACAGGGAGAAAGATCCTGGAGGGCAGTAGCTGGTAACAAAGGACAGCCTGCCTCCTACCAAGACGGGAGGTTCCAGTACAGAGGACTTACTGCCACGACAGGACAGTGGTCCTAGGTCTCCTTAGGGCCACTGAGGAGACCACAGAGCACACTGGAATCTTGCAGTTGCCTTACTCAGATCCAAGGTAATATATACAACCCCAAATGAAAAATACTGATTTCCTACTACCTGTTTGGAATTTTGCAATGGGTAACATTTTTTTTAAGGCCATCTTAGAGGTACTGCATTTTGTGAAGTGAACTTCTACACAAGAGGATAAGCCTGAACTTAAAGTGACCATTACACTGTTCTTAGATTCCAAGAGATGAGGTGCTTACAGCAAAAGGTTGGAAAGAGATAAGCAAGGTCACTCACTTCATTCAATATAAAAGTTAGTCTGGTATTTCCAAGGTTCAGAAAGTGCAAGTCCACAGGAGATAGAAGTCGTCCAGGTTTGCTTCTCTATCTTTCTGTCCAGGTCAATACTAAGTCTTCTGTGTACATTCCTTCTTTGAAATCTACTCAAGTTATTTTAAATCTTATTCTTTTAGAGTTCAAGGACTGGACGGGTCTGATTCATTCTCTTGGTGAAGAGGAGGTAAAGATGATGCTTGAGTGTTAAAACATCTAGATTTGCCAGGCAAACAGTTTGGATTATATGCGTTCAGTTCAGTTCAGTTCAGTCGCTCAGTCATGTCTGGCTCTTTGTGACCCCATGAATCGCAGCACACCAGGCCTCCCTATCCATCACCAACTCCCGGAGTTCACTCAGACTCACATCCATCAAGTCAGTAATGCCATCCAGCCATCTCATCCTCGGTCGTCCCCTTCTCCTCCTTCCCCCAATCCCTTCCAGCATCAGAGCCTTTTCCAATGAGTCAACTCTTTGCATGAGGTGGCCAAAGTACTGGAGTTTCAGCTTTAGCATCATTCCTTCCAAAGAAATCCCAGGGCTGATCTCCTTCAGAATGGACTGGTTGGATCTCCTGTAGTCCAAGGGACTCTCAAGAGTCTTCTCCAACACCACAGTTCAAAAGCATCAATTCTTCGATGCTCAGCTTTCTTCACAGTCCAACTCTCACATCCATACATGACCACTGGAAAAACCATAGCCTTGCCTAGACGGACCTTTCTTGGCAAAGTAATGTCTCTGCTTTTCAATATGCTATCTAGGTTGGTCATAACTTTTCTTCCAAGGAGTAAGCTTCTTTTAATTTCATGGCTGCAGTCACCATCTGCAGTGATTTTGGAGCCCCCAAAAATAAAGTCTGACACTGTTTCCACTGTTTCCCAATCTATTTCCCATGAAGTGATGGGACCAGATGCCATGATCTTCGTTTTCTGAATGTTGAGCTTTAAGCCAAGTTTTTCACTCTCCTCTTTCACTTTCATCAAGAGGCTTTTTAGTTCCTCTTCACTTTCTGCCATAAGGGTGGTGTCATCTGCATATCTGAGGTTATTGATATTTCTCCCGGCATCTTTGATTCCAGCTTGTGCTTCTTCCAGCCCATGCATTACAAAGCAATTATTTAAAGTGGTAGGGCTTCAGTGTATTTAAGTATTTTATAGCCCAGTAAGTGCTTGAGAGAGCTAGGAAACAGACTGAAGAGGAAATAGCCATTTCTAGGTAAATATACTTCTTTTCCGGAGACGGCAATGGCACCCCACTCCAAGTACTCTTGCCTGGAAAATCCCATAGATGGAGGAGCCTGGTGGGCTGCAGTCCATGGGGTCACTAAGAGTCGGACACGACTGAGCGACTTCACTTTCACTTTTCACTTTCATGCATTGGGGAAGGAAATGGCAACCCACTCCAGTGTTCTTGCCTGGAAAATCCCAGGGACAGTGGAGCCTGGTGGGCTGCCGTCTCTGGGGTCGCACAGAGTCGGACACAACTGAAGCGACTTAGCAGCAGTAGCATACTTCTTTTCCAGAAGGAGAAATAGACTCTTAGAGATTCTAATTTTTTTTTAAAGGGAAAATAAGTTCCTAGTTATAGAAAGTCTCAGAAACAGCATACTATGGAAATGAGGTACAGCACTGCACCCAACCAACATTTGTCACATCAGCTATAGGCCAGTTTCAGCCTGGTTCACATACATTATGCCTTTAATTCTGAAAACATCCATGAAATGTGTATTATCACCCCCACTTCCTGGATAATGAAAATTAAGTTCAGAGAATGGCAATGATTTTTCAATTTGGTTTGGAGCTGAGATTTGAGCTCATGAAGGAGCCCATGCCCTTTCCATACTGGACAACACCAAGTTGAAAATGGAGAGAAGTTATGAGCTTTAACATCATTCCTTCCAAAGAAATCCCAGGGCTGATCTTCTTCAGAATGGACTAGTTGGATCTCCTTGCAGTCCAAGGGACTCTCAAGAGTCTTCTCTAGAGACGACTATATCCAAGCACCTTCAATTTAGTGATACTTTAGACTGTAATAAGAAGAATTTCAGCCTTTAATACTTGCCTAGACTAAGATATGCAGTCAGTACATTGGATTAATACTGGCCCGTGAGAGCTTGGGAGTTCCAGTGTTCCAATTTGCCTTTTCTCTTTTAGGGATTAAAGTCTAGAGGTCTGTTTGCTGTCACACTGAACCAGAGGGTGACAGCTTGATTTTGGGAGTCATATTCTCTGTTGCTAGGAGATCAGAGATTCTGAGAAACTGATGCTATTTGATACATTGTGTAGAAATCAAGGTGATTTCTATACATGAACCACAAACACTGTTGGATGACTTGTTGAAACAAAGAGGAAGGAGACAAGATTTAGCGTGAGAAGACCTGGTCTCAAGTCTCTGTTCCCTCTTGTTCCCCATACAAGATTGGCTTGGACAATTTTTAGCCTTGTTGATGGAGAATTTTCTCATGTGCAAAATGGAGATTTTAATATCAACTTTGGAGATTTGTGAACCTAAAATATGACAACTGGCACAGCAATTGTTTATAAACTATCAAGTAATCATTTGAAAATTAGTAGTTAATATCATTTTGCTTCATTTAAGAGGACCAAGAGGACCTTCGGGGAAGGCAATGGCACCCCACTCCAGTACTCTTGCCTGGAAAATCCCATGGATGGAGGAGCCTGGTAGGCTGCAGTCCATGGGGTCGCCGAGGGTTGGACACGACTGAGCAACTTCACTTTCATGTATTGGAGAAGGAAATGGCAACCCACTCCAGCGTTCTTGCCTGGAGAATCCCAGGGATGGGGGAGCCTGATGGGCTGCCATCTATGGGGCTGCCATCTTATCTTCCTAATTGTCCTCACTTCCTAATCCTGAGGCCATTTTTGTCATTTTTATTCCTATTTATCTAAAAATTATATACTTTCTCACCAAGTTTTTCACTGATACTTCGTTTGATACTTTGTCCTTTGGCAATCTTAGCTCAGGTTGGGTATAAAACGGCAATTCAATCAAACTGTATTTTTAAACAAAATATAGACTAGAGCAGAGGGTAAGACAGGTTCTAGAAGGTCTGGGGGATGAGGGTGTCAAATCCTTGCTCTAATGGTTACCAACTGTGACTTAGTTTCCTCCCTGTAGAATGGGGATGGTAATGAACAGTAACTACCTCCTAGGGTTTTTGAGCTTTAAAATGAAAGCATATGCATGTGGCGTTATATGTGCCTAAAGCATAATAAGTGCTCAATAAATATTAACTGTTGTATTACTGTTATTGGAAACACAAAGTTTTTCTCAGAGCCCTTGACTCTTTCATGTGGTCAAAGGCAAAGCTGGATGATGCTGAGCTGTGTCGAGTTGTGTTCTAGGGAACTGGTGGTGTATTCCACAGAACCTAGAACATGCCCTAGAACGTGGCTTAGAACTGGAAATGTAGCCACCTTCAGTTATTCTTAGGCTGTGAAGGTAACTCCATGCAGATGTGATTTGATTTAGTAATTAAAAAACGAAGTATAGCCAACTTTACTGGTTTTTAATATTAACTCATTAACTTTCAAATATCTACTAAAGTTTTTCCTTCCACCCCTCCTCTCTTTAAAATTTCCTCTCCTTTTCTCTTCTTTCCTTCTCTTTCCTCTCCTTTCTTCTCTTCCTCTCCCTTCTTCTGTTCTCCCTACTTCCTTTGCTTTGCCTTCTCTGATCATCTCCCTCCTCTCTCTCTCTCTCTCTCTCTCTCCAGTTGTCTCTCTCAGAATCTGTGCTAAGCCAGGCTGGAGTACAGACATCCATCAGACATGATCTCTACCTACAGTCTGAGAGAAATGATAAGATGAGGGGACTCCAGTATATAGTAGTATATAGTAAGAATCTCAAGTACCCTGATGATTTAGAGGAAAGATCAGAGAAATTAGGAATGTTCCCATACATGAACTCTGAGTCAGACCCTGAAGGATGGTTAGGATCCAGTCCCAGGGAGACTTAAAGATACTCCAGGCTGAGGAAACAGCAGGAACAAAGGTATGGAGGTGGGCTTTGCCTGGTGAGAATCATTGTAAGAGACTTAGCTACAATAATTACTAACGCTTCTCACTGCCTTTTGCAGTCAGCTCACTCTTCAGGGCAAAAGTGGTTGTGATGGAGACAATCTCTGGTTCTGACCTACATTCCTAGGCCTCAAATTGCTTCCCAGGCTTCACTTTTCCTGGCCATTCTTCCCAGCTCCTGAGGTTTACCAGACATCGAAGTGGAATTTATGTGTGTCATTTACCCATTCAGATAATAACCACAGCTACTATCAATCGGTCTCTAAGGGACCATCATGGCACCTGTTACTCAATCCAGTGCAGCTGTCTGCAGTTTTATGCTGTGATGGAGTCATCAGTGAACTGAAATTGAAGCAGCTTCAATTAGGGTCACGCACAAGGATACCTTCCTCAGTGCTGCCTCTGCCAACATCTTGACAATTACCCCTGGGCATGTTCTGCTCACACTTTCCATACTTTTCTCATCCATTTATCATACTCTCATTGAGTGAATCAAAATTCCCCATGTGGATGGGATGTAAGCGACAGTAAAATATGGCACCTACCTTCAAGATAGTCTGGAAGAACTAAGAGAATGAAAGGCAGAAGATAATTGGGAGCACAAGAGAGGGGCAGTGACAGTCTTTTGGAGTTGGTATAGTGACGGTCCTCCCCACCTCCACCCCCGCAAAAGGTGTTAAAGGGGTTGTTCTGGAAGCGGTGGAATTGAAGTTAAGCCTCAAAATAAGCGGATGGTTCAGTTCACCTGGTCTCTTAGCCCTTTAGAAACACTGTGGAATGCTTGCTTGTTTGAGACTTGTTTTTCTATGAAATTTGTATGTGGTTCTAGCCCCATGGTTGGAGGGTAATAGGGAAACTGGTTCTTACCTGAACATCCGTCTCATGACTCTTGAGTGCTGTCGTATGCCACTGCGTCATATTCACCTTCCGATTCCTCAGTAAGTGATGATGAGACTTTGCCCCTTAAAGCTCTAAATCTACCAGCTTTCAAAGGCATATAGCCCCATCAAGAGGGTTTATTAACTCTGCAAACTTACCCAATTATATTAAAACAATGCTTTTCAGGTTGAATTTTAGCCTGATGACTTCCTTAACTTCACTGGAGTTTTGGTGTTTATTTCCTCAGGATGAATTCCAAACTTACTCTCGGAAAAAGGTAATGTGGATCTGCCTGTCAGCCTTGAACAGCGCATTTCGGCTCAATCCTGACAATCCTTTCATCATGGACGAGGAGAGTATCATAAATAGAGCCGTAAGAAAGCCAGACCTAAAGGTAAGTACGATTATGGCTCCTGCAGATGCTAGAGAAGTTGAATCTTTTTCCTTCCAAATACAAGATTAAATTCATATATAGTCAATACTTTAAAGTAACTAAAAATGGAATATAACCTTTAAAAATTGTGAGTCACTATATGGTACACATGTAACTTACAGAATATCATACAGCTGCTATATTTCAATATAAGTGGTTAAATTCAGATCCTCCACTGGGCCAATCTTTAATTTACAGTATAGAACATTATAAAGAATATGGATTTTGGAGCCAGAGCTCAGTTCAAATCTCATCTTCATCCTTCAAAATTGCAATCTTGAGTCAATTACTAAACTCTGATAATGCCTACTGCTAATATTAATTGATGAAATTCAATTAATTAAGAAGTGCAAAGATCAATATGGTTGCAGGTATGTAGTAGATGTTCAGTGCACATTAACTCTTAGGAGTATCATGCCCTGTATTATAACCTATGCAACAGGATTTGTCTTACAGTAAAGGTTAATCCCCAAAGAATATCCTAGGAAGTTTATGTCTATAAAATGATCTTATTTTGAATTCTGTCATTCAAATGTATTTGGGTTACTCTTTTTCCATCATATTAAATTAGTATTACTTGAATTATGACTAGTTAACATTAATATTTAAAACATATTTATAACAGACTTCTTTCTCTTAAATTTATATAGGTGCAGGCAACTGTTTAAATTGGTTATGAGATCAAGGTCAGTTTTTGGAAATAATAAAGCCAATTGCTGAGCAGCTTCTCTACTGTCAGTTGTTACCACTCAGTTGTCATAATTGCCAAAATAAACAAAAGCAAAAAAGGTCAAGCACCCAGCTAACAGATTGCTTAACCTGTTAGCTGGCCATGAACCTGGAGAAGTAAGCATCTCAAATCATCCCATGGATACAACCTCAGAATATTATTGGCCTCTACGATCTTTAAATTAAAAAAAAAAAAATTTATTTATTTATTTATTTGGACTTCCCTAGTGGCTCAGGGGTAAATAATTCACCTGCCAATGCAGGAGATATGGGTTCAATCCCTGGGTTGGGAAGATCCCTTGGAGAAGAAAATGGCAACTTACTCCAGTATTCTTGCCTGGGAAATCCCGTGGACAGAGAGCCTGGTGGGTTCCAGACCATGGGATCACAAAAGTTGAACTCGACCATAACAACAACAGCGTAATTTATTTGTTTTGCTGCACAGTTCTTGGTTACAGCACGTGGCATCTTTAATCTTTGTTGGTGTCTTTAGTTATGGCGTGGGATCTCATTCCTTGACCAGGGATCAAACTTGGGCTCCCTGCACTGGGATCTCAGAGTCTTAGCCACTGGACCACCCGGGAACTCTCTCCACCATCTTTAATTCCGTCAAACAAATAAGTGGACTGACAAATGAAGACACGTGTCCAGCAAAATGTGAGGAAGGGGCAGAAGTCTTAAAAAGGAAAGTTCTGGGACCTAGGCTCAATATCTGCACTTACCAGTGTTTTTAAAAGTGCCTTAGTTGACTCAAACTATTGCTAAATGACAACATGACAGTCTTACATTTCTCTTTGTGCTTAATTAGACCACCAGTTAAGGGAAGTTCAGATTCATAGGTAAAATTGCTTTAAAAATTAGAAACAGAAAGTCATCATGTCATAAGCATTAACCTTTCTTCTCCTTCCCATTGCCAGTACCCTCAGGTACTCATTTCCTCGAGTTCATTTTCTTGCAATAATGTCCTCAAAGACTTCTAGAACCTGTCAGTCTAATCTTTTTTTTAGTGTCTCTTCCATAGGTTATTCTGCAAATCTGTTGCTTACAAAATTAAGTTCTAAATATTTACCCAAGCATTTGAGAATTCATACTCTGATCTTTATTCATCCTTCCAGCCTCTTTCTCCATTCTGCTGTCAAATAGGTCCCCTCACCTGCCTTCCCCTACAACTAAATTGTACAAAACTTCTTTGAAATGTCATCTCGTCTGAACAAAATTATTCCAATCCTTTAAGAATGCAGCTCTGATTCTTCTCCATGACACCTTCTGTCATCTACCCTCTATATTTCTACAGTATTTCAATCCTATAATTTTTGCTTTATTATGCATTCATTTCTTTGACATGTATACAATTTGACTATATGATACAGTTTTCCCTTTTTATAACATATTTCCTTCCCTTGTTAGGTTATCAAGTGGTGGAATGCAGAGGCTGAGTTTTACTTGTATAGTAAGTCCATGGTACACATTGATTGAATGAAGACTTCAAATAAAGAATGCCATTTCTGTCATAGCCAAGGATAGGATATGCTAGGAAAGGATAAAATCTTAAGTATGTCAGATTTGCTGATACACTTGGCTTCTTTCACAAATGCTTCTTTAGTCTCTGGATTGTGTGTATCCATTGATCCTCAAACTGGAGATTTCTTAGTACTTTTCTTTTGCAGGTGAGATGCATAAAAGTGCAGAAAATAAGATATGTTTGGGACAACTTGGAAGGACATTTCCAGAAAATTGGGTAAGTTGTTTGAGCAATTATATCCAAAAAGAAAAATATTATCTCAGATATATTTTGCTAAATATGTCTTTCTCAATCTTATTATTATTTTAGCTGTTTGGAAGACTGGCTAAGTTCTGCCAAGATACACCTAAAGTTTGGATCTGGTCTGACAACAGAAGAACAAGAGATAAGGTATCAAGTTTATTGTTATCTATCTATGTACCTATAGATGCATAGATGCTTATACTGTTATCTATATTGTTATCAATCTATACTGACAGCTGGAAACGACTGTCACCAGGTAGTCTAAAAGAGGACCCAGGAAATAGCTGTCTTAACTGATTATTAATATCAGAATATGTTGTAGTGCTCTATTTAATATTATTAAAACAAATGCTTTTATATACATTATCTCACTTCATCAGAGCAACTTCACGGGGGAGTTAGAACAGACAGCCTTATCATCTCAATAAAACAGATGAAAAATCTGAGACTCAGAAAGGTTAATGGCCTAAACAAGATCACACAGATGGAAGTGACAGAGGAAGAATTACATCTTTGACTATAGGTTTAGTTATCTTTCTACTCTGCACGATGCTTCTCAAGGTTACTATAATAAGGTTGAACCAGTTTTGACTAATCAGGAAATATGTATTATATAATGTAGCAAAATAATAATCGTAGAGCAGTAGAAGAATATCACTCAAGACTTGTAGCTCTTCTACAATTCTAAATCAGTTACTGGGCATAGAAGTGATGTTTGGGAAGGGCATTGTGTTGAATGTCAAGAGCCTGTTACTAATTTCCTGTGTGCTTTAAGCACATAGTTTCTCCTTTCTGGGTTTCAGTTTCCTAATTGTTAAAAGGGGGGAAGGAGAACTCTATACACACCTTGCTAGTCCTAAGTTTCTATGATCTCTGCATTCCCCTCCTGACCGTTTTAGAGTGGAGCTTTGGTGGCACTTTGAATAGACCCACAGTCTACAGTATCACCCCCAGTTGGATGCTTGTTAGAAATGCAGAATCTCAGACCAAACCTCACCCTTACTGAATCAGAATCTTGCCATTAACAAGACCACAAGGTTATCTATGTGAACATTGGGAAGCACTGCTGTAATACATTCTGTTAAGTTCTTTGATCTGAGCATTTACATAGAAGCCACAGATAAAGTGTTTTAGTGTTCTTAACAGCAAAATACTCACAGAGAGTCATTGTTCTGTAGAATCAAAGAAACACATCTCTGAGTTTTCAATTAAAGGGTTGTGTATCTGTGCAACTATTTTGGAGAACTCATCTTTTCACTCACATTAAAATAAATTCTGCAGCTTCCCAGAACTGAATAGGAGGAGGGAAGCAGGCATGGTATTTCTTATCAGTAAAACTGTTCTCTTGTAATGAACCCCCGTCTCACATACATGGAGCCAGAGTTGGGGAGAGACAGAGTTGAGAGGGTGTCAATCCTGAAACTGCCTGAATAGAACAATGACTAAAATTAAATATCCAAATTACCATCAGGGTAAAGTTTTAACTTCATGAAGAGTCTAGTTCAGTAAATGTAATAGGATCATGTTTATTGGTTTTGCACCTGGATACCCTCCCTTTCTCCAGTTATTTTGAGAAGATGGAGGTATTATGTTACAAGGGAGGCTTATATTGATCTGACAAGTGAGAAAGTGAACATGGACCAGACCTTTTTATGAATGGATGAGAAATCGTTTATTTTTATTAGTAGTGACTGAGTGATCTGTGATCTCTCCCCACAGGAGGTTAATATGTGGGCCAAATACTATCGATGTTGAAATCACGCCCATTTGGAAGCTGCTCATCAAGGAGGTATCATTATTTTCTCTTGGTGCTGGCTAGAAAAGTTTGGTTCTAGTCAAATGATCAAGAATGCTATTTGTCAATGATAACCATAATTTGGACTCTCTTAAAAGAATGCTAAGCATATTCACATTCCTACTCTTGGGGTCCATTTTTGCATACACATTGCCTGTTATAGCATAAGACAGGAAGGTCATGTGTCTACTTACCCTCTAATGACTCAGTGAACATAGGATTTTCGTTCTATGTTTCCTTTTGAATCCTATGCTTTTATCTTCTGTCTCATCTTTGTGACACTGTAATAATAATTAAAACTTAACCAACTCAATCCCTTTCTTATGGGCAGCATACACAATTTCCTCAGCACCTAAAATTGTAAGAGAAAAGCGTTTGTTCAGCCTTATTAGTTCTATTGATCTCACTGTGTGTGTGGGAGGGAAAGAAAGATTTGACCATCACTTACTTCCTTGAATTTTTTCTCTTTGACTCTATCCCTGGGCTTATTCTTCATTTTACAGTGATTATTGACACTGTAACTATACAGCTATACTCTGGATCCTCTCCTGCACATGATCTCTGCTCCTCCTTGCCTTAAAACAGGCTTACTAAACCCCAGCTTCTTTCTCAATAATTTTTAGCAAGCTTTAAGGCATGAATGAGAGCAGAAAAAAACGATAAGAAAAGTTTCTGTGTGCTTATTTCCTAGCCAGAGGCAAAGATTACGATTTCTGTTTTAGAAAGATGAAAATCAACTAGAAGAAATTTGAGTAAGGGCACAAAATGTTTTTAACCCGAGCGGGATTACAACTGTTGGAGTTAAATCTCTACTTTCTCCCATAGTGTTCTAGATGCTCAGCTACAGATTATCCCTTCAGCTTGGCTCTCTATTTATGAGAAAATTTAGTCTTCAACTCATACAATAAAGTACTTGAAAGGCTTTAGATATGACAATGTTTGTCATAGAGAAGGACAGTAAACTAGAAAGAATTTAACTTTGTAAACCTGACCTACTACTTCAGTCTTCTGAAGGCCAGTAAATGTAAACTGGACATGATTCTACTACTACATGCATATGATAGACATACGGTGTGTTAGTTACTCAGTCGTGTCCGACTCTGTGCGACCCCTATGAACCGTAGCCCTCAAGGCTCTTCTGTCCATGGAATTCTCCAGGCAAAAACACTGGAGTGGGTTGCCATTTCCTTCTCCAGGGGATCTTCCTGACCCAGGGATGGAACCTGGGTCTCCTGCACTGCAGGCAGATGCTTTACCATCTGAGCCACCAGGGAAGCCATGATATTATGTACTCCTCAGAGGACAGTTGTCACGGTCAACATGAGGAAACATGCGACGATACTCTGTAAATTAGTAAGGTCCAGTGGCGATTAACAGAGAAGGCAATGGCACCCCACTCCAGTACTCTTGCCTGGAAAATCCCATGGATGGAGGAGCCTGGTGGGCTGCAGTCCATGGGGTCACTGAGGGTCAGACACGACTGAGCGACTTCACTTTCCCTTTTCACTTTCATGCATTGGAGAAGGAAATGGCAATGGCAACTTACTTTTAACTTACTTAAAAGTAAGTTGTTCTGGGGCCAGAATCTCTGGGTTCAGGTCCTGGTCTATGATACTTGCTGCTCTGTGACGTTGGGCAATTTCTCAATATCTAAGGCTCAGTTTCTTCATCTTTACCATGGAGATAAGTAATGACTTCTGTTTTAATGAGATAATTATGGGAATTAAATGAGTAAATTCAGGTCAAGTTGCTTAGTGCAGTATCTAGCACATGGTAATTGCTGCATAAATAAAATAAGAATATTTTATAGGATAATTTGTGTCATGGAGATGATTATGATGACAAAAAGCCAATGAATAGCCAAATGTAAAGCCTAAATATCTCCTTTGTATTCCTGTTTTTATGTCTGCCAATAGGTTTTAAATCCATTTTATGTATTTCAACTCTTCAGTGTCTGTCTGTGGTTTAGTGAAGACTATAAGGAGTATGCTTTTGCCATCATAATCATGTCCATCATTTCCATCGCTTTGACTGTATATGATCTCAGAGAGGTGAGTTTAACCACTAAGTCTCAAAAAGGAAGAATTCTGACTTTGTTGAAATTTTGTTAGAAAAGAGTATAATGGGGACATAGCCATTGCCCACCATGTGTGTGCTCAGTCGTGTCTGACTGTTTTGTGACCCCACGGACTGTAGCCCACCAGGCTCCTGATCCATGGGATTTTCCAGGCAAGAATACTGGAGTAGGTTGACATTCCTTTCTACAGGGGATATTCCCAACCCAGGGATCAAACCCAGGTGTCCTGCCCTGCAGGCAGATACGGAACTGCTCACCTCATAACAAATGAGACCACATTTGTAAATATCTAGCACAATTGCTGATACTCAACAAGTACTGGTTCTTTCCATTCCTTCACATCTCAATCCCTAACCTTTCAAATTATTTTTCCCCTCTGTTTATTTTTACTAGAATATGTATATAAAAATAAGTGAAAAATATGTGGAGAATACTGATGGATCTTAAAGATGGTGGAGGTAGAGGAGTCTTTAATGTTTAATAGGGACTTCTGTGGCTTAGTCAGTAAAGAATTTGCCTGCAATGCAGGACACTGGGCTGGGTCAGGAAGATCCCCTGAGAAGGAAATGGCAACCATCTCCAGTACTCTTGCCTGGGAAATCCCATGGGCAGAGCAGCCTGGTGGGCTACAGTCCATGGGGTCTCAAAGAGATGGACATGACTTAGTGACTAAACCGTGGCCACCAAGGAATGTTTAGTATCTTTACTCTTTATGTTGAGTTGGCACTCATTTGTCAACACCCCAATCCAACTCTTGGTTTTCCTTATACCCATATCAGGGGAACCAGGTGCTGTTGGGAAAAGGTATTACACAGTATAGGTTGGTTGATTGTGTTATAAATCTGATGCAAGCTTTCTATATGTCTCTAGTCAACATGTTCTCCAATTCTCTGAAATTAAAGTTTCAGACCAAACCTTCATTCGAGTTTCTAAGATGCCTAACTATTCACATTCTACCTTTCCTCTAACTCAGCTAATAGTCTGTTTCATTGCTTTTTTCACAAAGATGGAAACCATAAGACAGGAATTTGCTCAGCTCCCCGTTCTCCAACAACCAGATGATTTTTGCCTCCACCTTCCTCCTGCCTTGATCTCTCTTACATATGAGGAAATGCCATTTGCCTGCCTTCTTCTTCTAATTTTTTTTTGTATTTATTTTTATTTATTTGACTGCACCAGGTCTTGGGAACTCTTAGTTGCTGCATATGGGATCTAGTTTCCCAAGCAAGGATTGAGCCCAGGCCCCCTGTACTGGGAGCTCAGAGTCTTAGCCACTGAACCACCAGGGAAGTCCTCTGCCCGTGCTTTATAGCATTCTGTCCTACCTTCTCAGCCTGCTTATGTGGTCAGTGAATGACTCCTTCTGGCTCCCCCTCCTTAAGAGCTTTCACATCAGCATTTAAACAAGCTCATGTTTCTCCATCAGCACTTAAACATGCTCAAGTATTTCCCAACTTAAAAAAAGAAGAAGAAACAAATGAGAAACACCCCCCCCCCTTTTTTAACCATGCCTTAAACTTCAGCTACGACTCTACCTCTTCTCTCCCTTTGAAGCAAAACTTACTGAGCGCATTTTGCTTCTTTCTTCATTTACTCATCTCCGTCTCATGTCTCATCCATACTGAGTTGGCTTCCTCTCTTGTGAGTCCATTCAAACAACTATTGTTAAGGTCATCACTATAATCCTAAAATAACTTTAAAATTAAAGGACAATACTTTTCTTTAAATTAGGTGGTGGTGTTGTTTCTTAATTGAAGGAATAACATATGGATATAATAAAAAAATTCACACAGGACAAAACTGTAAATGAGGAGTAAATACTCCTTCTTTCAGTGTTTGGGTCTCCTTTTAAGAGGCATTCACTGGAACCAGATGCTTTACATACTTCTAGTCCATGGGGTCACTAAGAGTTGGACATGACTGAGCGACTTCACTTTCACTTTTTGCTTTCATGCATTGGAGAAGGAAATGGCAACCCACTCCAGTGTTCTTGCCTGGAGAATCCCAGGGACGGGGGAGCCTGGTGGGCTGCCGTCTATGGGGTCGCACAGAGTCAGACACGACTGAAGCGACTTAGCAGCAGCAGTAGCAGCAGCAGCAGCAGCAGCACAGTTACACACATATGCATTAATTTGTTTTGTGCAAATGGAAGTATACTATATATACTGTTACACAGTTGCAATTTTCACCTAATATATCTTAAATATCTTTCACCTAATATATCTTAAATATCTTTCCATATCTGCGCAAATATGCTTTCTCTAAATGTATCATAATTTTGAAGACAGTCATATTGATGGATATTTAGATTGTTCCTAGTCTTTTGCTGGTAAAATACTGATACATTGAGGATATTTGCACATATATGTTTTCACACATCAATGTATATGTGTGTTTGTACATATATTTGTATTGTATTGTATATGTGTATTTGTACATATTTGTAAATATGTACAAATCACAAATATGTGTAATTTATATCACATGTAAATGTGTGTATAATGTATCTCTATTGATAACGAGATATGAATTTTCTTTATTTGAAACTAAAACTACTTAATCATAAGCTGTATACTATTTTAGTAGACATTGTCAAATGTCTCTTAAACAAGTAATACTAATATTCCCCCAAGAGTAGATGAGTGTTTTCCTCATTTTTGCCACTATAAGTGAAAACAGAATTCTTTAACTTTAATTGCATGTTTTCCATTGAGAGTTGAACTTGTTTTCTTTTAAGCTGTTTGTTTTTCTTTTGCTGTGAACTGTATTCATGTCCCTCATTAATTTTCATTGGGTGGCTGGTCATTAGTTTGCAGATTTTATGATTCCTTTCCTACAGTGAATACTTTTTCCAAAGTGTAGATTTCACTAAACCTTTCAGTTGCATTTGACTGTATTAACTATTTTTCCTTTGGCTTCACTGACAACACACTCTCCCCTTCTCTAGATGTTCTTCCATTCTCCCCCCCACCCCTCCACCCCCGCCTCTTTTTTTTTTTTTCCTTTTTGGCTGCTCCTTTCACAGTGAGGAACTTCCTTGGCCGGGGATTGAACCTGTGCCTCCTGCAGTGAAAGTGAGGAGTCTGAATCACTAGACCACCAGGGAAGTCTCTTTTCATAGTTCATCCCCCTCTACCTGGCTTTTCAAAACATGGATATCTAAAAACCAAAACAATGTGAAAATATTTACCCACTTAAAGGCTTCTTCCATCCCTCCACTTGTGCAACCTCTTTTATTAACTTCTTGAACTTTCTTCCAAAAAATTTTTTGGAATATACATATATTTTGTTTTTCTTTCCTATGTACGAGGGAGCATAATTACATTATTTTCTACCTAGCTTTATTGCTATTATTAATAATGATGTCTTGATGGTCTTTTCATGAGAGTACAACTGAGTCTTCACTATTCTTATATTATATATACTAATGAATTCTGAAAGCATATGCTAATGACTTTCAAATTTATGTATATATTTCCAGTCCAAATATCTCTTTTGAATTTGAAACTCATAGTTCAAAAACCTATTTATTTCAATGTCACTAAGATTTCTATTGGTTCATTAGCTATATATGCTCCAAAAATACTTTACTTTTTCCATTTTATTGTTGATCATAGTGATATATTTATCTGTGTGATTATTTGATGAAATGTATTTACCCAGTAGCTTGTAAATTTCTTGATGGTAAGAATCATTTCTGCTTTGTTGACCATTCTACTAGATGTGTATAAGAGACAGGTTCATTAGCTATATATGCTCCAAAAATACTTTACTTTTTCCATTTTATTGTTGATCATAGTGATATATTTATCTGTGTGATTATTTGATGAAATGTATTTACCCAGTAGCTTGTAAATTTCTTGATGGTAAGAATCATTTCTGCTTTGTTGACCATTCTACTGCTATCTCTTAGCATAAAGATTACTCAATAAATGTGGAATGACTGCATAAATAAATAAAATAATAGATTAATAGCAGAAAACTTTTTCACCTTATGTTATTCTGTTGACTATTCTTAGGGCATATTAATCAAATCTGTAAGTGATTTGAAGCTAGGAGATTGAAGGAACGTCTTAAATAACAAAATCAGAAAAAAGAAAACGAAAAGACCAAATGATTGGGACTTTTTAATCCCCAGAACCATGTAAAAGGTCTTTCACACAATAGTTTCCTAATAAATGTGAAATCAAATATAATTATATTACTATTTTTGTCTGCTCTTATTTTTTCACTGTCAATGTCCCATATATCTTATATATTAAAGTATATAAAATACTATGGGGAAAGAACAGGAACCATTAAACTCTTTATAAAGTTAAATTAGGAACTCTGATGTAGGATGACCCAAAGCTGAAATAATGCTTGGTTCTTGAAGCTATTTAGGTATAAACATAAATCTTGAATGATCAAAGTTCTTTTGAGTGGACAGAGCATGCTAGGAAATTTCTTTCTACTAAGCAACACATGCTTCTTATCACTGGATGAAGACCACCACAAGTTGGATGCTTTTTCAGTTGAGTAGCAGGCTACTCCGTCTTGTTTATAAAGAGTACATTCAATTGGCTCCATCTTTAAAGAAGGCTGAGACTCTACTGGCTATTATCTAGGGCCTATCCTAAAATAGAAAAGGCTTTTTTTTTCTATTGTCTGTTCTTCTTTTTCAGCAATCTGTAAAGCTCCACCGTTTAGTTGAAGCACATAATAACATTACAGTCTCTATATATGGGAAAAATGGTAAGTCACTTCATTTTAGATCTATGTGTTTTCCATATGAAATCAGAAAGGGATTTAAATTTTTATTTCTGATTGTTCCTATTACTCTCATCTTCATATGTCTGTTTTGCTGTGCAGTTACTTAAAGGGCTGAGGAACTTGACATTTTTTTTCACTTAAAAAATGTGTAGTAAAATTGACATACCATAAACTGAACATATTAATATTTAAATTGTACAATTTGGTAGGTTTAGACATTGTACCTACCCGTGAGCTATCACCACAATAAAGATAATGACTGTCCATCACCTCTAAAAGTTGCCTCGTGCCTGTTTGTAATCTTCCCTCTCAACTTCTTACTGTGCATCCCCATCCTCAAGCAACCACTTTGCATGTTCAGGATATTTTATAAATGGTACTGCACAGTATACATTTTTGCTTTTTAAAGTATCAGTTCAGTTCAGGCGTTCAGTCGTGTCTGACTCTTTGCAACCCCATGAACTATAGCACGCCAGGCTTTCCTTTCCATCATCAACTTTTAAAGTATATCTTGGGTTTAATTTTGCAGAGAACAAAGTTTATAATAATTTTGAAGTTCATCCATTTTGTTAAGAATATCAATAGCTTATTCTTATTTATAAGTGGATTCCATTGTCCAGGTAGATCAGTTAGTGAATGGATTTAGTTGTTGATGGGAATTTGAGTTATTTCCACTTTGGGACTGTTACAAATAATTCTACTTGAATGTTTGGATTCAATTCTTTCTACGGACATGCATTTTCATTTGTTATGGAAAAATACCTGACTGTAGAATGACTGAATCACATGAAAAATACATATTTAACTTTTAAAGAAACTGCAAAACTGTTTTCAGAAGTGGTTGTGCCATTGTGCATTCCCACCAGCAGTGTATAAGAGTTCCAGTTGCTTCCCTTTCTTGCCACTACTCAGTATGGTCAGTCTTTTTCATTTTAATCATTTAAATAGGTGAGTGGTAGTATCTCACTGTTGTTTTAATTTGCATTTTCCTAATGACTAATGGAGGGCTTCCCTGGTGGCTCAGAGGTTAAAGTCTCTGCCTGCAATGCGGGAGACCTGGGTTCGATCCCTGGGTTGGGAAGATCCCCTGGAGAAGGAAATGGCAACCCTCTCCAGTATTCTTGCCTGGAGAATCCCATGGACAGAGGAGCCTGGTGGGCTACAGTCCACGGGGTTGCAAAGAGTTGAGAACGACTGAGCGACCTCACTTTCACTTTGTTTCAATGACTAATGTCATTGAGCACATTTTCAAGTGCTTATTTGCTACTTTTATATCTTTGGTGAAGTGTCCATTCAAATCTCTTTATTAGATTATTTTCTTATTGTTAAATTGTGAGCGTTCTTTCTATATTCTGGATGCAAGTCTTTATACAAATATAATTTGCAAATATTTTATCTCAGTCTGTAACTTATCTTTTCATTCCCTTCATAGTGTCTAAAAAGGGTAGATGTTTTTTACTTTTGTTAAAGTCTAGTTTGCTGATTTTTTCTTTTGTGGATCACATTTTTGTGTCATCTAAGACATCTTTGCCTAATTTAAGGTCATCAAGATTTTCCACTTTGTCTTCTAGAGGTATTATAGTTTTAAGATTTACATTTAGGTCTCTACTTTATTTTGAGGGTTTTCTTTTGGATTGAAGTTCTGGCTCAGAGGTTAAAGCGTCTGCCTACAATGCAGGAGACCTGGGTTCGATCCCTGGGTCGGGAAGATCCCCTGGAGAAGGAAGTGGCAACCTACTCCAGTATTCTTGCCTGGAGAATCCCATGGATGGAGGAGCCTGGTGGGCTACAATCCATGGGGTCACAAAGAGTCCGACATGACTGAGTGACTTCACTTTCATTTTTTTGCAAACAGATATCCAAAATGTCCTAATACCATATATTGAAAGGGCAATCCTTTCTTCACTTAATTGTCTTTGCACTTTTGTCAAAAATCAGTTTCCTCTACCTGAATGGATCTATCTGGACTCCTTCTCCTATTCATCTTATTCTAATATTTACCTGTCTTTATATTAATTCCACATAACGTGACTATATAAGTCTTAAAACAGAATATTAGTCCTCCAACTTTGTTCTCTTTCAGAGTTGTTTTGGCAATACAGGGCTCTTTGCATTTCCATATGACTCTTAGAATCAGCTTGTTGATTTCTACCAAGAAAAAACATGCTAAAAGTTTGACTGGGATTAGGTTGAATCTGTAGATCAATTGGTGAAAAATTGGTATGTTAACAAATTTGGGTCTTGTGACCTATGGACATGCTCTCTCTCCATTTAATCTTCTTTGATTTCTCTCAGTCATGTCTTATAGTTCTCAGTGTAGAGCCTTTTACATTCTTTTTCATTCCTGGGTTTTTACTGCTCACAATCCCTCTCAAAGAACAGAATTAGAGAAACTATATATAGAAAAAGGCAAGCAAATATATTTGTATATATTCTTATATATACACACATGCACATCTATATTATTTTGCCATCTATCTGTTGAAAATCCTCCATTTACACTATCATTTCCAATTCCAGTCCAGTACCACAAAGTTCATTCTGATTTTATTTCTGTTTGTTATAATTTCCTTTCTTCAGTGAGAAACCTGTCTCTCTTCAGCCTCATTATATCAACTTATAGTATCAATCCTGCCTTTCTCACCCTGGCTGGACTCCAATATCTCAAACCAGACCACTGCCACTATGGGGATCTTGTCTCCCTCCTTGGGCTCTGACACTCTGCACCCAGCCACATAAGCAGCACTCATCCCGTTAAGGCTTCACCACGTGGAATGGTCTACTACCCCTACCGCACTTTACCCAGCCCCCTGTGTGACGTCTATCTTGCTTAACTGCTTGTAGCTTTGGGGCTTTGGGACTGAATAAGGAAGGTAAGAAATAAAGGAAGGTCAGAAAGAAGGACAGAAGGCAGAAAGGAAGGATATATTTTTCAATTTTCTTACTATGAGTAAGAATAAATATCTTTTCAAACACCATGCCACTTGTAGTATGTATGTGTGTGTCTGCTTGCATGTGAATTATATGGTAACATATCCAGCAATTTTGCTATACAGTCATTTGCTTTACATCTCTTTTTTTCTCAAACTCTTTTTAAATTAGGAATGTTAACCTTTTGTCTGCATTGTAAGTTTCAAACATGTTCTCTGAATTTGTCATTAGTTTTTTCTCTATTTTTTTATTGTCACACAAAGGTCTTTATTTTATGTAATATAATTTATTACCCTTTTTCTTATTGTTTGCAGATTTAGAGTCAGTGTTGTGGAATTGCTTCCTTGTCATATATTCTTTGTTGCTTTTTCATCGATTTCCAATTTAGGTAGATGTTGGACTGTGTTTCTGTGGGAAAAAACCTGACTCAACTTTGTTTCCTCACACTTTCAGCTGGAGTCCAGGAGCTAGAATCACGCTTCCTGGTACCTGGAGATCTATTAATTCTGATGGGGAACAAAGTGCAAATGCCATGTGATGCCATTCTGATTGATGGCAGCTGTGTGGTGAATGAAGGCATGCTGACAGGTACAGTTCTATCACCTCACATACAGCCTCTGCTGGTTCTCCCAGGTTTCTCCTGAATGATAACGGCAGAGCATGCGGCTGCTATGGGACCTTCCTACTCTCACAAATCTTACTAATAGTCCTGCACTGGACAGACCTGAGATTTCAAATTAAAGCTGATTTCTATATGCTAGGTTTGATAACAGTCCTAACTTTTTGAGTGTTTAACATTTCTTTCCTGCAAAAAAGATTATTACAATCCTGTCATTTTAAAGATTAAAAAAAATTTAAAGGTCATTTGATGTTTCAGAATCACCTGTGGCTTTTATGTTTAGTGTTTTTCTATAAAATGTATCTTCAGATAAACACAGATGGTTTGAAAACCGTTAATGACATCCTGAAATACCCTTCCTGCCCCAGGTCAAGTTCAAGCTCTTTCTAGCTTGGTTTGAAAATGTTGAAAAGTAGTTGATGCAGGATTTGCCAGAGCTGCTACTTTGAAAATGTACACAGGATATTTTTGAATAATTGTGTTTCATTTTTACTTTTCATTGTTATTTATTATAATTTTAAATAAATAAATATTTATTTGGCTTCACTGGGTCTTAGTTGCAGCACATGGAATGTTTTGTTGGGTCATGCTGGATCTTTGTGACACATGGGCTTGGTTGCCCCAGGCATGTGGAACTTTAATTCCCCAACTAGTGATTGTACCCGCATCACCTGCATTATAAAGTGGATTCTTAACCACTGAACCACCAGGGAAGTCCCTGGATTTAATTTTTCAATTGCATGCTGGAGCTGGGAAAGATGTCATATCGGATATGGGAGCTGATGTTCAGAGAGAAGGTCTTGCTCAAGGTCACAGTGCTTTGAGTTCTAACTCATATGCACTTATGAGGAGATTTTACAGCCTTTCTGTAAGAATCACAAACGCTTTTTCAGAGATGGAATTGGAGGCTGTAAATGTATTGATGTACTGTGATTCCCATTAAAGTCCAAATCAAACCATTTCTCCTGGCGGACCGGGAAGGCATGAAATGCAGACAGCAGCACACAGTCCCCTCCTGTGTGAGCTTACGAAAAAACAAAACCAAAAACGATGTGACAGGTCAGGTTTCTTTCCCCAAGTAATCCATAGATTTGATAAAAACTCCTTTGTGCTGGGACACTTACAATACCAAATATCATTTTCCTAATGAAAGCAGCCCTAGTATACTGGGACATATCCCTGACTTTATATTATCCTTTCTATGAATGGAGGTAGAGGATTTTAACGAGCTTTCTCAGAACAGGCGCTATTATTTACTTTCACAATTCATTCACCACCTTGTATTAGCACTTCAGTTCACTGAAATCTGCCCTTCCCAGTTCACTGGCGAAAGTTGCTGAAGTCTCAATTGGCAAATCCAATGGATTCTTTAAATTTCTCATCTTTTTAGCTGGCCTGCGGCGTTTGACCATTCTGACCACCTCTTCCTTCTGAAAACATGTCTCTCTAACCTTCCCAGATGCCACTCCAGTGTTCTTGCCTGGAGAATCCCAGGGACGGGGGAGCCTGGTGGGCTGCTGTCTATGGGGTTGCACAGAGTCGGACACGACTGACGCGACTTAGCAGCAGCAGCAGCAGCAGCAGCAACCTTCCCAGATAGCGCTGTCTCTTTCTGAATAATACTCTTCAGTGTCCTGTGCAGCTCCATTTCCTCCACCTGTTCAATTTCTGAAGCTGTTCAGGGTTCTTTGATTTTTTCTTTTTTCCTCTTTCCTGTGATTCCCTAAATAATCTTATCTCTTCCCATAGCTGTAATTATTGTCTATAGGGTGATGAACTGGGACTAAATATCTCCAGTCAAGACCTCTCCCCTGAGCTCAGGACCCGAATAAATTAACTACCTACAAAGCAACTCACCGTGGTCCTTCCACAAGTCATCTTTAATTCAGAGACCAAAAGGCAGTTCCTCCTTCCTCCTATAAGGATTCCAACAATCTTTATGTTAATGATTAATACCCTGAGTATTAATACCCAGAGTATTAATGATTAATACTCTGCTTACTCTTTCAAGTCAGAAACCAGGAAGCCACTTAAAATTCCTCTATGATCTACCAATATAAAAATCGCTATGATCTACCAATATAAAAATCTCCCCAAGTTTGGTAGCTGCTCACTTTTTTATTTCTCAAAAACAGTTCTTTGATCTACCAATATAAAAATCTCCCCAAGTTTGGTAGTTGCTCACTTTTTTATTTCTCAAAAACAGTTCTTTCCTACTCCTACTGTCAGCTGCCATAGTTCAGACCTTGTCCTCTTCAACTAGGACCCTTGCGATGGTTTCCCAACTGTATGAGTCTGCAACCTCATCAGTCTTCCAATTCATTCCCTGTATTGAAGACAGAATACACTCTCTTGTACATAAATGTGATGGTACTCTCCTGAATCAAATGAGGAAACACCTCCCTATTTCTCTCCTGCCACCAGTGCCTAATGAAAGGGATTTAAACACTCCAGTGTGTGCATGCAGGGCTCTCCAAGCTCTGGCTCCTACATAGCTCTCATGACCTCTTACTCCCCAGACCCTGCATTCTAGACTGCACAACTTGCTATTCCCTAAATGATTGTTTCTAATTTATTTCAGCATCCCTGTCTGATTTTATAAGACTTAGAGTGTTTCTAACATGACATTATACTTAATTTTTTTAATGGCTGTCTCCCTCTCTGGACTACAAACTTCTTGAACACAAGAACTATGTTTCTCCTTCTATCGTCCATACCAAAGGTTCCTGCTACGTGACAAGCTCACAAAAAATACCTGGCATGTGATGGGTTGGTGAATGCGTGATTTAAATGAATGAAGGTCTCCCACCTCACAAACTGAGACACTTGTTTTCTGTAGGAGAAAGTATTCCAGTCACTAAAACTCCATTACCTAGGATGGATGGCTCAGTGCCCTGGAAAACACAGAGTGAAGGGGAGTTCAAGCGGCACGTCCTGTTCTGTGGGACGGAGGTTATCCAGGCCAAGGGGGCCTGCTCCAGCACCGTGAAAGCAGTGGTACTGCAGACAGGTTAGTTAGCATCTCCTGCATTTTATTATTTTCATGAAATATTTTCACTCCATTTATCTAGTGCCTTAAATAATTAGGTAAGGAGCAGTTTTTAGATGACAAACCCCATATATGTAAATAAAGATATTTAAAATGTGAATTTAACTGTGGCATATACCTTTTAGTAAAACAGTAACACTGGTGACAATAAGTATTATTCACTTGCTTTGTAATTTATAAACTATTTCCTGCTGCTGCTGCTGCTAAGTAGCTTCAGTCGTGTCCAACTCTGTGCGACCCCATAGACGGCAGCCCACCAGGCTCCACCGTCCCTGGGATTCTCCAGATAAGAACGCTGGAGTGGGTTGCATGAAAGTGAAAAGTGAAAGTGAAGTCGCTCAGTCGTGTCTGACTCTTCGCGACCCCATGGACTGCAGCCTACCAGGCTCCTCCGTCCATGGAATTTTCCAGGCAAAAACACTGGAGTGGGTGCCATTGCCTTCTCTGAAATTAGTTCCACATATCAAATTAGTGGAACAAAGATGCCTGTCCTCACTTTGTACATGAATAGGCTGGAGCCCGCACAATTCAGGTAAAGTTTTTCTTAAAAAAATAAAATAAAATAAAACAGCCAGTCACTGACAAAACAGGACCTAGAGTTTAGGTTTTCAAACCCAAAGAACAAATCCCAAGTTTGTTCCATGTAGGACTCGAAATTGAAAACTTGATGATAAAAAGTATTAGAAGTTGAATCCATCTGTATTTACTGGACCATTTAAATTCAAGTGTTCTGTGTGTGTGTGCCCACATACACACGTGTTTGTGCACACTTACAAATCCTTTCCTTAAAATGAAGCTATATTTGGAAAAGCTGTGCTCTGCTCCGATAGGGTGCTTTACTATCTCTGGGATGCACTGAAATTAGAAATATAAGGAAGGAAAGCCAGAGAGGAATAGGCTCTGAAAGAGCTAGGATATATTCATTCTAGCATTTAGGTATTTTGCCAATCATCCTTTAATTGTGTTTGGGCTTAAGCACTGTTTAAGTTTCTCTAGAGGAAACAAAGGCCCTGTTGAAGATTAGAAGAGCGCTAGCAGGAAGATTTGTCATCCTGAGTGTGAGGTGTGTGTTTACTGCTTCAGGATTCAACACTGCAAAGGGAGACCTCGTGAGATCCATTCTCTACCCCAAGCCGATGAACTTTAAGCTCTACAGAGACGCCATCAGGTTCCTCCTGTGCCTCGTAGGGACAGCCACCGTTGGGATGATCTATACTTTGTGCATCTATGTGCTCAGTGGGGTAAGCTGCTTTTGTTCTCTTACTACAGTGCATGTACACTCATTTATATAGTGTCTCTTATTCTCCTGTTGACCTTAATCTAAGGGGTGGTTTTCAAACCTGGGAAAACAAAGCCAGATGCTGAAACCTGCCTGCATATTCCCAGATCCCCAAAATAAGCAGTTGATCACCAAGCTCCATAATAGCCATCGGATCTAGTGGAATAAAACACTGTGTTTATGGAGAATCACTAACTCGATGGACGTGAATCTGAGTGAACTCCGGGAGTTGGTGATGGACAGGGAGGCCTGGTGTGCTGTGATTCATGGGGTCGCAAAGAGTCGGACACGACTGAGAGACTGACCTGAACTGGACATACCTCTACTCTTGGATTTTGCCTTACTCTATTTTTTTCATCTTCAATTTGACAATGTGTTTATTCCAATAATGTATTTTATAGCTGTTAAATGAGGAATTTTAAATAAAAACCAATGTTGATAAGGTTGTGACAAACTGGTACATTGTTCTCCGCTGGTAGCAGTATAAATTGTTACAGACTCTTTCATTACACTTTGGCAAAATATAGAGAGAGCCAATAAACGTCTTCATTCTCTTTAAACCACATTTGGCCAGCTCATATAATTTCTAGAAATCTGTACCAAAACAGAAAATAAAGAGGAGGGGAAAAGTCATACTCATTAAAGTGTTCACAATTGATTTATCTGTAATAGCTAATTTTGTCCTCCCAGGAAACTCCCGGGGAGGTAGTGAAGAAAGCCCTTGACGTCATCACAATTGCAGTTCCTCCCGCTCTACCTGCTGCTCTGACCACAGGCATTATGTATGCCCAGAGGAGGCTGAAGAAGAGAGGCATCTTCTGCATTAGCCCCCAGAGGATCAATGTATGTGGACAATTAAACCTGGTCTGCTTTGACAAGGTATGTATGTTTCATCATCACCCTCAGCACCATTTTTATCATCACTGTCATCATGCACAGGTGCTTTACATTCTTGTGAGGCAGGAAACCTTGGATGTGGGTACTGGGTACCTGATTTCATTTAGTCTCTGACTGGATATGTCATCTGGGACAGATACATCTCTTGATCTCAGATTCTAGGGTTTAGAGAAGGGAAAGTAGGAACTGAATAGGTGAATCTTTTAGGGTTCTTCCAGCTCCAATATTCTGTGAATCACAATGAATTAAAATAGCATTCTGTCCCTCTATAATCAAAACCGTCATACAAAATTTAAAGCTTTTACTATGGTTACTACTGTATCCGTAATGCTAGGATTATTGCCTGGCGTATAGTCAGTGTTCAATAAATATTCATTGACTTAATGAATGAATAAAAAAGAAAACGTTTATTTAGCTGTCTCTTACTATGAGACTAGGTTAAAATAAATCCCCAGGAAATCTTTCTTTTCTATAGTTTTCCATCTGCAGTAAATTGCTTAAAATAATCCTTGATCCCATACCAGTTACTCCCAACCAGCCTCTTATTCTGCCTTCTCCTGAATATATTCTTTTCATCTGTATACACATGCTGGTATGAAGGTGGGAGCTATAAGAGGGTAAGATGGATATAAAGGGCTGTTTTGTACCCGTATCTTAATTTATAAAGGTGACTAAGTGGCTGCTGGCAGAAAATGCCATTGAAAAATGCATTTAATGTTACAGTTCCCTGACAGAAGAGGTGTGTCCTACCAGGCAGGGCCAGAGATGGAATGCCAGATTTCGATCAGGAAGGAAAGGAAGATTGAGGGGAGTGCTAAGGTTATGGCCTTTATAAAGGAGTTTCTGCAGGCAAGACAAGACAGGGCAGGGTGCATAGATGACAACTAGCTATTTGGAATGATTTTGATGGGTTTTGGTCTATAGGATTGATCTCTAGTTGTCTAGTAGCTGGCCTTGGGGTAGTGTTTCCAGGGGAGTGTGGCCAGATAGGGAAGGTGTGACTCCTGACTGGTTAGTTTGCATATCAAAGGCATGTTCTTGGCTGAGACCCTGGCTATCTCTAACAACTGACTAGGTCCAAGGAGGCAGTCTCTCCATCAGAAGTGTTTCCTAAATTAAAATTTTGGTGGTGAGCATACTGAAAACGGAGAAGGCAATGGCACCCCACTCCAAGTACTCTTGCCTGGAAAATCCCATGGATGGAGGAGCCTGGTAGGCTGCAGTCCATGGGGTCTCTAAAAGTTGGACACGACTGAGCGGCTTCACTTTCACTTTTCACTTTCATGCATTGGAGAAGGAAATGGCAACCCACTCCAGTATTGGAGTGCCTGGAGAATCCCAGGGACGGGGGAGCCTGGTGGCTTGCTGTCTATGGGGTTGCACAGAGTCGGACACGACTGAAGTGACTTAGCAGTAGCAGCATACTGAAATAGAAGTATAATGTTGGCAAACGTATATAATGTTATTTATAATGTAATGTAAACCACTGTCTTGGCGATTAAAAATAAATTGAAAAAGAGAAAGTCCTTTTGCATGTCAAATGTCATAATACATACAAAAAATTTTTAAAGATAAACAATTTGCAGACATTATAGCCATATGAATGTGGGCATGGAGTCAGGAGAGAACAGAGTGACTTTGATCAGAGCAGAACCTTAGTGATGGGAAAGGGTGTTGTAGACCTGGAATATCTGGCTAAGAAATTTTTATATACATTTTAGATAGTGGGGAGACTTTCATTGAAGGTGTTTTCTTCTTCCTTTTTATTGTTTCCTTCCATTTACTTATTTTCTATTGTAGCAAAAGATTTATAACATAAAATTTACCATGCTAACCATTTTTAAGGGGCTTTAAGTGCTTTCGCGTTGCTATGCAGCCATCATCACTATCCACCTCCAGAACTTATTCTCTTTCCCCCAACTGAAACTCCGTACCCATTAAACAGTACTGGGAAGGTCTGGGATAGCAGAAACTTAATGGGATCAGAGCTGTATCTTATAATTACTGGAATATCAAAGAGATCTACGAGAAACAGAAGGTTAATATGGTTCGTGCCACCATGTCAATGTTGATTTGTGATCAAGCTAGCATCACACAGAAAGATTCTGTTTCTAGGATCATATTATCCTTGAGCTTGGAAGGGGAAACAAGGGTGGGAAAGATAATTGTGATATGAATTTGAATAAAAAGTAATAATTGTGAGCAATTTTCATTATTCTCAGCTCTTACTCTTTGCAGACATTACATTCAACACTATATTATCTCATTTAATCTTTGCAACAACCCTATATGATTATGACCACATTACAGATAAGGACTCTGATGTTTAGGGGACTAAATAATTGGCCCAGGTCACACAGCCAGTGTTTTAAGCCAGTCCAAACTCTTCATCACTATACTGCACTAAGAGAAATATCAACAAATACCTTTTTAACAAGTAGATGTCAAAATAGCAAACTATTTCTTTAGAACAATGAAAAATTATACTTCTGTTATTTCTGATGACACACTTTTAACTTCTGCTATAAATGCTGGGACTCACCCATTTTTTTTTTTTTTTTAAGTTATTGAAGTACAGTTGATTTACAATGCTGTGTTTAATTTCTACTGTACAGAAAAGTGACTGAGTTATAAAAAATATTTTTTTCATATTCTTTTCCATTATGGTTTCTCACAGGGCACTGAATATATTTCCCTGTGCTATACAATAGGGCCTTCTGTTTATCCATCCTATATATAATAGTTTGCATCTGCTAATCGCAAGCTGCCAGTCCATCCCCCTCACCTCACCTCCCCATTGGCAACCACAAGTCTGTTATCTATGTCAGTGGACACACATTTTAGCTCTCAGAGCAGGCTTACCAACGCCTCTCCCATCCATTCAGTCTTTCATTAAATTCTCAAAACAGGTCTCTGAAATATGTAGGCAGTAACTGTTTTCTTCCCTTTATCTCTGAGAACACTAAAGTTCAAAGAGATTAAGAGCCAGTTTGTCCCACAACTGGTATGAGTTCATCAAAGCTTCCACCCAGGACTCCAGATACCCATCTAATTGTGTCATTCCTCAAAATGCTGATCTTGACCATGGGTTTGTGACACACGTTTTCCTGTTAAAGCATAACTTACTGGTGTCACTATGGGCTGCTGGATCTTCAGAGTAAAGTGAGCTCTTGTTTCTGTTTAGACAGGCACCTTAACAAGGGATGGCTTGGATCTCTGGGGAGTCGTGCCTTGTGATGGGAACGGGTAAGTACTCGGGACCAAATGCGTTATCATTTCCTGTTTCCCAGTTTTATCCTGAACACTAAGAAAGAAGAGGTTCTGGCACTGGCTTTGGTGAGCAGTGATTGCCAGAGTGATGGCCAAACTTCTCTTAATTTCTCTTCTTCACTATTTCCAAACTCACTAAAATGTGCATCCTCCCTCCACCCCTGTCCAAGCCCCAGGATTCTCACAGAAGCCAGGAAATGAAGGGCACGTTTTGACACTGCATTCATCTTGCTAATGTGTGATTGGCTGTCGGCGTATTAGTCAGGGGCCAGCGTACGTCATTTGGGCAATACCTGAATAATGTCCTGCAAGGAGTTAATGTTCATAGCAGAAGCTGAAGCCTTTCTATGTGCTAGGAGGAACATAGCCCTGACTTGCAGACACCGAATTTCAGTACGAGGAGTATCTGTGGAACCACAGCTAGTGTACTTCATTTTCCTTTATATTCTAGTTCTGGCTCCCGGAAACTCCTCTTTTTCTGGCCAGAAAGGATTCCATTTGGACAGTTTTCAACTCAAGGTAGTAAAGATTTATTGCCTGTCCCTCTCCTGGGGCTCTCTCGTTTGAGTTTGTTTCACAGCCACCTTTTTTTTTCCCACTACAATTTCCAGTCTGATCTGAACATGAACATTTGACAAATTCAGGTTTTGAGTTTGTTTGCTTGTTTTTAAACGGAGGTATAGTTGATTTCTTGGCTCAGATGGTAAAGAATCTGCCTATAATGCAAGAGACCTGGCTTCGATCCCTGGGTCAGGAAAATCCCTTGGAGAAGGAAATGGCAACCCACTCCAGTATTCTTGCCTGGAAAATCCCAAGGAGAGAGAAGCCTGGAGGACTACAGTCCATGGGGTCACAAAGAGTCAGACACGACTTAGCAACTCAACAGCAACAATAGTTGATTTCAGGTTTTGTTTTTTTAATGAGAATGTTTCCCTCTCATACTTGCAATGGAAGTCATGAAGCATTTTATACATACATTTTATTCATTCTTCTGCATTATGCGAATGCAAGTGACTTATCCATAACATATTTTAATTATATATATTTAATACATTTCTATATTTATATACTATTAAGATACAAGTCCATTTCCTGGGTTAAAAAGTTGATTCTGGTGCTTTTAGCCTTTTTTAGTCTATAGAAGAAGGCTGTTGTAAGTGGTAAAGTTTCTAGTTTTTTTTTCTTTCAAAGATAGGTTTGGATATATAGCCGATCTTGTTTATTAGTATTTTTCTGTTTCAGCTTCTATAAAAAGTGTATGCACTTATCCAAATATGTGAGGATTTAGAGAGCACTTTTTCTTATTTATTAAATTTGTCCCTATGACACATAGCTCTATAGCTGGCATAAACAGAAGATGCACAATAAATGTTTGTTTATCTAAAATGAACTAAGTATGTTCTGTCTTTTGAATGCTCTTCTGCTTATTGAATTAACATCATCTTTAAAACTTTCTGTTTCTAAAAGTGACTTGTCAAATTTAATAAAACTAATTGATATAATATTTAGATTATTGATGGATTAATTCAGCCTGTTACTCTCTTTCCCAGCCCTTTCCTTTCTCCTAATGCTCAAAGCTGGGTCCAAGTGACTAAAAGAGCAATTAATTTTTTAAAAAATGACATTTAATTAGTAGAATAAGAGAAAACAGACTGAGTTCTAAGTAAGAAGTCAGCACTTGATTTAAAGCTATTAAATATATTATTGTAAAATGTAAGGTCATTTCTAATAATTCTTATCTTTTCCAAAGAGGGCCTTCCCAATGTGCCAGGTACTTCAAAACCATTGGAAATNAATAAAACTAATTGATATAATATTTAGATTATTGATGGATTAATTCAGCCTGTTACTCTCTTTCCCAGCCCCTTCCTTTCTCCTAATGCTCAAAGCTGGGTCCAAGACTAAAAGAGCAATTAATTTTTTTAAAAATGACATTTAATTAGTAGAATAAGAGAAAACAGATTGAGTTCTAAGTAAGAAGTCAGCACTTGATTTAAAGCTATTAAATATATTATTGTAAAATGTAAGGTCATTTCTAATAATTCTTATCTTTTCCAAAGAGGGCCTTCCCAATGTGCCAGGTACTTCAAAACCATTGGAAATCTACCTGACTACAGGATCTTGCTAAATCGTAAACATTCAAATAAAAATTCAAGGACAAGGATGACAGAGAATTCTACTTATTTGTTGTACAAATCAGAGTCTGGTCCAATCCTCAGAAGTATAGAACTATCTATTCAGAGTTACATATGGAAGACAGTTTTTGTGCCGTGTTAAAAATAAGATTGTTTTTTCCTGATCTATTTGCTGCACAGTGTGAGCTTGAGAACCTGCTTTAATCCCTGATGGTGATTGGTTCCTTTTAGTTGTTTACTAAAATACCAAGGACACATTGTAACCACTGAGGTACTTGAACTTTCAGGATATAATAATAGATACCACCATCAACAAGGTCAGCAATCAGTCAAGACGTTTTTGAGCTCTTAAGGAAGCTTGAACGAGGAAGCCAGGAAGAAAAATGGCTTAGGTTATGAGTTAATATTCTGCCGAACCTGCTTTCAGGAACAAAAGGCTAGAGCAACCGGGGGAAACACAGTGTCCATATCATGAGAAATAATCGTCTGATCCTGAAGACCAAATTTTAAGACAAACTATGACAAAAAATGAAAAATACCAACTCTTCCAAGAAAGAGTAAATAGGAAGTTCAGAGGTCTAGAAACCGTTATTGAAGGCACAGCTAGAGGTTCCTGTGTAATCCCAGAGGAAGGGAGCAATACAGTGTGTGCAACCAAGCTGCCCCCAAATCTGAAAGAAGTGGACACATGGAGGAGGATGGGCAAGTAGATTCTGACTGGTTCCAAAAAACAGATTTGACCTCAATCTGGGAAGCACCTTCTGCTACTCAGGGTTCTCCAAGTAGGATAGACTGCTTTGTAAACCGCTTACTGTGCAACACGTGTAAGAAGGGTCTGACCAATAAGAAGAGATCCTTTCATAGGCCCAAGGCCAAATTTGGTAACTTCAATTCTGAATTAGTGAAAGAACCCTGCATGTGACATTTAAGTTGTGTCTTGGTAAATTTTTAAATGAGGCCACTTCTATAGGAAGTGATGGAAATGATGCCTGCAATATAGACCCTAGATGCTGGGATAGAAGAGGAAAATGCAGTGTCCTTTTCTAAATGTTTTTACATTTTTTCATTTATTTAACATTATGGTCTTTCAAATCTCCAGTAACCAACTCATTCATTTATTTGCTCTTAAATTTGTCAACTGTCTGCCGTGGACCAAACATCAGATATGTTGAAGAGAGCTATGGAAGAAACAACCCTGCCCTGAAGGATAGATTGAAGGCAATATATACACAAGAAGCTATAGTATGAGCTAGCCTGTTCTGTCTCACAGCATAGGAAATAGTGGGTCCAGAAGTCCAGGTGGGAGTAGATGCAGTTGGAACTAAGGGTGATATTTCTAGCTCTTTCTATACCTCTGGATTTAAATCAGTGCCAGAGAGGGGCATAGGGAAAAGAGGGAAGAAAGAGCTTGCAAGAACCTCAGGACCTTTCTCATACTCACTGAACTCATGTAAGGATGATGGCTGAATGAAACACTATTCATTTGAGGGGATTCGAAAGTATGTATTGCAACAAAGCATATTAACTTATATTTTTAAAAGAGAGTTACCTCCAGAAGCTTCACTTTGGCCTGGAGGAAGAGGACTAAAGCCCTTTCCCTTTTCTCCTTTAGTTTCCAGGAAGTCCACAGCTTTACCTCTGGCAGGACTTTGCCCTGGGGCCCACTGTGTGCAGCCATGGCCAGCTGCCACTCTCTGATCCTGCTCGATGGGACCATCCAGGGAGACCCACTGGACCTCAAAATGTTTGAGGCCACCACCTGGGTAAGCCTCTGCTTTTCAGAGATTTTAAGAAGCTTCTTCAAGGCCAGGCCAACTCGGGTTTTATTACAACTCTCCACTACTTAGAGCATTAGATGTCTCCAATATGGATTACATGTGGCAGTGAGGGGCAGGCTCATCTAAACTGTTTTCTGCTTGTACAATATATTTCTGTATTGAGGTTATTGTGAGGATTAAACGGAATGATGCATGTAAGAAATCCCTGGTACTGTGCCTGGAATCTATTACCAGCTCAATAGTCTCAGTATCAGTTCAGTTCAGTTTAGTTCAGTCGCTCAGTCGTGTCCGACTCTTTGCGACCCCATGAATCGCAGCACGCCAGGCCTCCCTGTTCATCATCATCTCCCGGAGTTCACTCAGACTCACGTCCATCGAGTCCGTGATGCCATCCAGCCATCTCATCCTTGGTCGTCCCCTTCTCCTCCTGCCCCCAATCCCTCCCAGCATCAGAGTCTTTTCCAGTGAGCCAACTCTTCACATGAGGTGGCCAAAGTGCTGGAGTTTCAGCTTTAGCATCATTCCTTCCAAAGAAATCCCAGGGTTGATCTCCTTCAGAGTGGACTGGTTGGATCTCCTTGCAGTCCAAGGGACTCTCAAGAGTCTCAGTATAATTATTATATAATTATGTTCTGCTGCTGCTGCTAAGTCGCTTCAGTCATGTCTGACTCTGTGCGACCCCATAGATGGCAGCCCACCAGACTCCCCCGTCCCTAGGATTCTCCAGGCAAGAACACTGGAGTGGGTTGCCATTGCCTTCTCCAATGCATGAAAGTGAAAAGTGAAAGTGAAGTCGTTCAGTCATGTCCGACCCTCAGCGACCCCATGGTGGACTGCAGCCTACCAGGCTCCTCCATCCATGGGATTTTCCAGGCAAGAGTACTGGAGTGGGGTGCCATTGCCTTCTCCTAATTATGTTCTAACTCTTCTCAACTACAATATGAGCCATGTCTGATTTCAAAGTTTTCTAGAACATGGGGATTAGGAAGCATCACTTCCCCAGTGCTTAGGGTAATTCATTGTTACCAGGAGTTTTATTTATATTACTTTAGTATACTTTTGTCTCTAAGACTAGGCACTAAAAAGAACACCATGAGAGCTTTTGCTGAGACTCTGAAGTGGATTTCAGAGAAAACGATCTTGTTCGGGACGGAGTATCTGGCTCTCCCAGTTCTCATCTTGGCTCTGCTCTGACTCCTTGACCTCATGAGGTCATCTATCCTGTTGGGAATTTCCATGACTTTAAAATGAGGGAACTGAACTAGACCAGCAGTGTTCACATAAAAGAAAACAAAAAAGCTGGAATCTTTTCTTAAAAGGAAACTTTATTCAAAAGCACCCTACCCAAAACAAATCACTGGAGTTACTCTGGTTGAGATAGAAGATGGGGAGTAAGGGTACAGCTTAGGGAACATGTATTCCCACGTACTTAGCCACAGCCCACTTCACTCTCCATAATCCGGTTCAGTTCCAGGTTTGTGTAATAACATGTGTAAAATCCTCACTGAAAGAGACAATCTTTAGGGTCCCTTCCAGCATTAATGGGGCCTCCCTGTGGCTCAGTCAGTAAAGAAGCTGCCTGCAATGCAGGAAACATGGGTTCAATCCATGAGTCTGGAGATCCCCTGGAGAAGGAAAAGGCAACCCATTCCAGTGTTCTTGCTTGGGAGATCCCATGGACAGAGGAGCCTCGTGGACTACAAAGAGTCCGATATGACTTAGCAACTAAACCACCACCACCTCCCATTGTTAATAGGGCATGCGTTTGTAGCAGTGTGATATAACTTTCTCCATCCTTCCTGGGTTACCGTTTCTGTATCTTTAAGTAGGAATTATAATTTCCTCTCTGAGATTTTTTTTTTCTGCCACTCCACAAGATGATTATAAAGCATTATGGCATCTTTGGGTAAAAGGTTCCTTTGCCTATAATTGAGGATCATCATTATAGCAATTAGTGTTTACCAAAAGTTAACCATGTACATCACAGTCCCTGCCCTCCTGTACCCTGAGGACCGTCCATCCAAATTAGACAGAGAGGAAAGAGCAGGAGCAACAGTGAACCAGGAGAAGAAAGACAATAAGGTATTGGCTACTCATGCTCTGAAACGGAGAAAGCCTTTGTGCCACAAATCCCAGCAGAGAAAGCAGGAGAAATTGTATGACTAATTCAGAAGTGTCTGGCCTTCAAGTTCCATAGTATTTCCAATGTATTATTTTTTTTGTGGCGAATTAAAGTCTGGTTCACCTCCATGTAGCTGAGGGAGGAGAATACATTGAGATGGTCTGAGGATTTTCTCAAGGGGAGGATTTGAGCACAGTATTCATGGATGAAAGGGAAAGAAAGCTCTACAATGAAATATCCTGTATGAAATAGGAAATGGTGGTTTCCGGGGACGATTTCCACCTCAAGGGAGTGCCAGGATGTGTCATGGTTGTTAAGCCCTGTGGAACATCCAGTCAGGTAAGCCTTGCCTGCTCCTACCCCACAACACCCAACTCAGAAGGAAAGTCCTGTGAGACCCACAATTTTGAAAGTTCAGAAATGTGTCTTTGATTTCTACGTGTGAAAATTGGTGAGACCTTGTTTCCCTTATTTGCTAAACTGAGGACTGGTGGAGCAGTAACTAATTCCCCATAGCTAGAAGCTATGTGGTATGTCTGTCTGCATTCCCCCTCCCTCAACCAGGTCCCAGTGGAAGGAATTGCAATCCTGCATCAGTTCCCATTCTCATCAGTGCTGCAGAGGATGACTGTCATTGTCCAAGAGATGGGGGGTGACCAGCTGGTGTTCATGAAAGGTGCACCAGAGAGGGTGGCCAGCTTTTGCCAACCTGAGACAGGTAAGTGATCAGACTTACAACAGGAAAATCTGTCCCACATATGTCCCTTCAGCACTGGACTGGCAAATCCAATTGTCTACTGGCCATCACCAATCTGATGAGTCATTGGTATTCCAAACTCAGTACCAAAATAAACTTATCTTTCTCATTCTCTGTATTTCTAACTTGGTGAGTGAAAGTATTACTCCCCCACCCCAATTTAGGATTCTTCCTAGATTCCTGTCTCTCCCTCAGCATTTCTGTCTTGCCAATTGCTAATCCATGGCTCTGTCACTCCATCAGCTCAGGCTCTCATCATCCTTCTACTGGATCACTTCAATAGTTGGTGAATTGGCTTCCTCCTCCCCAGCGTTCCCTACTCTGATTCATCCTTTGCACTATTTGCAGATCAGTTTTTCTGTCACATAGCATAATTATATTGTTATTTTCTACTTGCATTCTTTGGTTGCTTCTCATAGGCTCAGGATAATCTCAAACTCCTTTAGAATCATATCTAAAGCCTTCATGGTCTGACTTCTATCACACTTTCCAGATTTTCTTCACTACTCCTGTCTTCATATCCTGTGCTTCCCCTGAGCTGAACTGTCAAGGTTTACTGCCTCATGGCCCCGTGCCTGAGTACGTGATGCTCCCTCAGCCAAATGCCCTTTTCCTTCTCCATCTGACCACCTCCTCCCAGTCTGGTAGATGCATTAATGCTCCCAAAGTGTGCTGCCCAATTGCCTGGATCATAGCTAGCGTCTCATTCAATTGTATTCTTAGTCTACTGGCTGTGACCCTACTAGGCAAAGACCCTCAGAGCAGGAATTACAGTTCAATCTCTGCATAAACAATGCCTGATCCATAATAGACTCTTAATAAATTTTTGTTGGTTAAACTGGAGAAAAAAGAATTATATACTTTACTCATTCTTCTTTTTTTTTTCTTTTGAGTACTTCCTTTTCACTTCTGCTTAACTGGATCCCAAGAAGTCAACCATGACAATGTAGTGATATTTAAAGTTCCCACTGACTTATTTGCATACCTTTTGTACAGGTGTGTTTTCTTGGGCAAGTGTTGGTTCTGTTTGCAAGGAATTTCTCCGCCAGTACCAATTGAGTTTCATATTGTACACTAATCTTGTGTTATTTTCTGAACAGTACCAACTAGTTTTGTTAGTGAACTTCAGATTTACACGACACAGGGCTTCCGGGTCATAGGACTGGCCTACAAAAAGGTGGAAATGGATCACCACATTTCTGCCTTGATGAGGTAAGAGGGGCGGAGGGGAGAATTTTGATAAAGCAGAATGATTTCATGGGAAGATACACCAGACTGGGCAGTGGACTCAGCAACACAGCTTACTGAATTCTTATGTATAAAATGTCCTTGAACTTGGTAAATGGGGATATAGTCATTCCTTTCCTGCCTAAATCACAAAGGTGATGTGAACTTGACTGGGAGAATTGACCAGAAATAGCTGTAAAAATGGTAAAATATGGTTGTACAGCTTTGTGAAACCAAATATATGAATATAACCTATGTTTCAGAGAGTTTGAAATTGTGGTCCTGCTCTCATTTTGAACCAAATATAAGTTTGATTTTAAATTATTTTTTTTTGCATCATTCCTTCCAAAGAAATCCCAGGGTTGATCTCCTTCAGAGTGGACTGGTTGGATCTCCTTGCAGTCCAAGGGACTCTCAAGAGTCTCAGTATAATTATTATATAATTATGTTCTGCTGCTGCTGCTAAGTCGCTTCAGTCATGTCTGACTCTGTGCGACCCCATAGATGGCAGCCCACCAGGCTCCCCCGTCCCTAGGATTCTCCAGGCAAGAACACTGGAGTGGGTTGCCATTGCCTTCTCCAATGCATGAAAGTGAAAAGTGAAAGTGAAGTCGTTCAGTCATGTCCGACCCTCAGCGACCCCATGGTGGACTGCAGCCTACCAGGCTCCTCCATCCATGGGATTTTCCAGGCAAGAGTACTGGAGTGGGGTGCCATTGCCTTCTCCTAATTATGTTCTAACTCTTCTCAACTACAATATGAGCCATGTCTGATTTCAAAGTTTTCTAGAACATGGGGATTAGGAAGCATCACTTCCCCAGTGCTTAGGGTAATTCATTGTTACCAGGAGTTTTATTTATATTACTTTAGTATACTTTTGTCTCTAAGACTAGGCACTAAAAAGAACACCATGAGAGCTTTTGCTGAGACTCTGAAGTGGATTTCAGAGAAAACGATCTTGTTCGGGACGGAGTATCTGGCTCTCCCAGTTCTCATCTTGGCTCTGCTCTGACTCCTTGACCTCATGAGGTCATCTATCCTGTTGGGAATTTCCATGACTTTAAAATGAGGGAACTGAACTAGACCAGCAGTGTTCACATAAAAGAAAACAAAAAAGCTGGAATCTTTTCTTAAAAGGAAACTTTATTCAAAAGCACCCTACCCAAAACAAATCACTGGAGTTACTCTGGTTGAGATAGAAGATGGGGAGTAAGGGTACAGCTTAGGGAACATGTGTTCCCACGTACTTAGCCACAGCCCACTTCACTCTCCATAATCCGGTTCAGTTCCAGGTCTGTGTAATAACATGTGTAAAATCCTCACTGAAAGAGACAATCTTTAGGGTCCCTTCCAGCATTAATGGGGCCTCCCTGTGGCTCAGTCAGTAAAGAAGCTGCCTGCAATGCAGGAAACATGGGTTCAATCCATGAGTCTGGAGATCCCCTGGAGAAGGAAAAGGCAACCCATTCCAGTGTTCTTGCTTGGGAGATCCCATGGACAGAGGAGCCTCGTGGACTACAAAGAGTCCGATATGACTTAGCAACTAAACCACCACCACCTCCCATTGTTAATAGGGCATGCGTTTGTAGCAGTGTGATATAACTTTCTCCATCCTTCCTGGGTTACCGTTTCTGTATCTTTAAGTAGGAATTATAATTTCCTCTCTGAGATTTTTTTTTTCTGCCACTCCACAAGATGATTATAAAGCATTATGGCATCTTTGGGTAAAAGGTTCCTTTGCCTATAATTGAGGATCATCATTATAGCAATTAGTGTTTACCAAAAGTTAACCATGTACATCACAGTCCCTGCCCTCCTGTACCCTGAGGACCGTCCATCCAAATTAGACAGAGAGGAAAGAGCAGGAGCAACAGTGAACCAGGAGAAGAAAGACAATAAGGTATTGGCTACTCATGCTCTGAAACGGAGAAAGCCTTTGTGCCACAAATCCCAGCAGAGAAAGCAGGAGAAATTGTATGACTAATTCAGAAGTGTCTGGCCTTCAAGTTCCATAGTATTTCCAATGTATTATTTTTTTTGTGGCGAATTAAAGTCTGGTTCACCTCCATGTAGCTGAGGGAGGAGAATACATTGAGATGGTCTGAGGATTTTCTCAAGGGGAGGATTTGAGCACAGTATTCATGGATGAAAGGGAAAGAAAGCTCTACAATGAAATATCCTGTATGAAATAGGAAATGGTGGTTTCCGGGGACGATTTCCACCTCAAGGGAGTGCCAGGATGTGTCATGGTTGTTAAGCCCTGTGGAACATCCAGTCAGGTAAGCCTTGCCTGCTCCTACCCCACAACACCCAACTCAGAAGGAAAGTCCTGTGAGACCCACAATTTTGAAAGTTCAGAAATGTGTCTTTGATTTCTACGTGTGAAAATTGGTGAGACCTTGTTTCCCTTATTTGCTAAACTGAGGACTGGTGGAGCAGTAACTAATTCCCCATAGCTAGAAGCTATGTGGTATGTCTGTCTGCATTCCCCCTCCCTCAACCAGGTCCCAGTGGAAGGAATTGCAATCCTGCATCAGTTCCCATTCTCATCAGTGCTGCAGAGGATGACTGTCATTGTCCAAGAGATGGGGGGTGACCAGCTGGTGTTCATGAAAGGTGCACCAGAGAGGGTGGCCAGCTTTTGCCAACCTGAGACAGGTAAGTGATCAGACTTACAACAGGAAAATCTGTCCCACATATGTCCCTTCAGCACTGGACTGGCAAATCCAATTGTCTACTGGCCATCACCAATCTGATGAGTCATTGGTATTCCAAACTCAGTACCAAAATAAACTTATCTTTCTCATTCTCTGTATTTTCTAACTTGGTGAGTGAAAGTATTACTCCCCCACCCCAATATAGGATTCTTCCTAGATTCCTGTCTCTCCCTCAGCATTTCTGTCTTGCCAATTGCTAATCCATGGCTCTGTCACTCCATCAGCTCAGGCTCTCATCATCCTTCTACTGGATCACTTCAATAGTTGGTGAATTGGCTTCCTCCTCCCCAGCGTTCCCTACTCTGATTCATCCTTTGCACTATTTGCAGATCAGTTTTTCTGTCACATAGCATAATTATATTGTTATTTTCTATTTGCATTCTTTGGTTGCTTCTCATAGGCTCAGGATAATCTAACTCCTTTAGAATCATATCTAAAGCCTTCATGGTCTGACTTCTATCACACTTTCCAGATTTTCTTCACTACTCCTGTCTTCATATCCTGTGCTTCCCCTGAGCTGAACTGTCAAGGTTTACTGCCTCATGGCCCCATGCCTGAGTACGTGATGCTCCCTCAGCCAAATGCCCTTTTCCTTCTCCATCTGACCACCTCCTCCCAGTCTGGTAGATGCATTAATGCTCCCAAAGTGTGCTGCCCAGTTGCCTGGATCATAGCTAGAGTCTCATTCAATTGTATTCTTAGTCTACTGGCTGTGACCCTACTAGGCAAAGACCCTCAGAGCAGGAATTACAGTTCAATCTCTGCATAAACAATGCCTGATCCATAATAGACTCTTAATAAATTTTTGTTGGTTAAACTGGAGAAAAAAGAATTATATACTTTACTCATTCTTCTTTTTTTTTTCTTTTGAGTACTTCCTTTTCACTTCTGCTTAACTGGATCCCAAGAAGTCAACCATGACAATGTAGTGATATTTAAAGTTCCCACTGACTTATTTGCATACCTTTTGTACAGGTGTGTTTTCTTGGGCAAGTGTTGGTTCTGTTTGCAAGGAAATTCTCCACCAGTACCAATTGAGTTTCATATTGTACACTAATCTTGTGTTATTTTCTGAACAGTACCAACTAGTTTTGTTAGTGAACTTCAGATTTACACGACACAGGGCTTCCGGGTCATAGGACTGGCCTACAAAAAGCTGGAAATGGATCACCACATTTCTGCCTTGATGAGGTAAGAGGGGCGGAGGGGAGAATTTTGATAAAGCAGAATGATTTCATGGGAAGATACACCAGACTGGGCAGTCTCAGACTGCCAGTCTGTTGCTGGCACCAGACTCAGCAACACAGCTTACTGAACTCTTATGTATAAAATGTCCTTGAACTTGGTAAATGGGGATATAGTCATTCCTTTCCTGCCTAAATCACAAAGGTGATGTGAACTTGACTGGGAGAATTGACCAGAAATAGCTGTAAAAATGGTAAAATATGGTTGTACAGCTTTGTGAAACCAAATATATGAATATAACCTATGTTTCAGAGAGTTTGAAATTGTGGTCCTGCTCTCATTTTGAACCAAATATAAGTTTGATTTTAAATTATTTTTTTTTGTTTTTCATTACTTAGCTATTTGGGGATTTTATTATTTTTATTTTGTTTCAAAGTTGGTGAATTTGTTGAAAGTTAGAAAACATAACATTTGACTGAAAAAAAAATCTTGATAAAAAATGCACAACTTAATAAAACAAATAAATATAGCTTGGACCCAACATATAATCTAGGTAATACTTGTTGAAAAACAAGAAAAACTTCAGAGAATCTGTTATAAAGAGAGTTTTAAAGAGAGTTTTATTATAGATAGATTAAAATAACGATGCTCAAAAGTTAAAATGTACTGGAGTGATTAGTAGTTCAAATTTATTTGTTGTTTTATTTTCCACTGTTTTCAGGGAATGGTATTTATTTCATTTTCAAGTCATGTCCAATACTCTATGTCAGCCACTATTGGTGACACTGCTGTGGAGATAATCAAGGCTTAGTTTGATATTTAGGGTTTTAAATTTGGGAGGTCTAATGTAATTGTTGTCAACCTTGGCAGATTCAACACTCTCTTACTATAACTATTAGGTATCACTTCCTTTAATGTAAGAAAATAAAATTCATATGTAACATGATCTGCACACATTCTCTTTAAGAAAGAAATATAATGATGCCCTCCTATATAGCAAAAATAGAAGCACCAATTATAGTGCCTTACAAAAAGTAATAAATAGTTCAATAAATACTCAATCGACACCATTGAAACAAAATGAAACAATACGTTGCTTGCACCATAAGTAGAATCATTGAGGATGTAACAGGAAGGAATGCACATTGATACAGGTGTTTTATTCATTGGAATCTCAGATATCTCTGGCAGTCTGTCTTTGAGGTGACTCTGTGAAATGACTAAAAATTCTTAGTAAACCTGAATATAATAGAACACTTTCCTCTCAATATACATTATATTCCTGGAAATATTCAATGCAATATTAAAAATATGTAAAAAATACTTTGTGTTTATATATAAGACAAGCTAAGGGAAGTATAAACAATTTTATATTTGCTTATTGCAATATATCCATGGATGTTTTTAGTGTCCATGAATCCTGTAAAATATTCAAAAGGCATGTGGGATGGAGGGTAAAATTTTGCATGCCTAAAAAGTTTCTAAAATGTCCTCTAGAGGCAGTATACAGTGGAAGTGACAAATAGATTCAAGGTATTAGATCTGATAGAGTACCTGAAGAACTATGGACAGAGGTTTGTGACATTGCACAGGAGGCAGGGATCAAGACCATCCGCAAGAAAAAGAAATGCAAAAAGGTAAAATGATTGTCTGAGGAGGCCTTACAAATAGCTGAGAAAATAAAAGATGAAAAAGGCAAAGAAGAAAAGGAAAGATGTACCCATTTGAAAGCAGAGTTCCAAAGAATAGCAGGGAGCGATAAGAAAGCCTTCCTCAGTGATTAATGCAAAGAAATAGAGGAAAACAATAAAATGGGAAAGACTCAAAATCTCTTCAAGAAAATTAGAGATACCAAGGGAATATTTCATGCAAAGATGGGCACAATAAAGGACAGAAATTGTATGGACCTAACAGAAGCAGAAGATATAAAGAAGAGGTGGCAAGAATACACAGAAGAGCTATTCAAAACAGATCATGACCCAGATAACCACGATGATGTGATCACTTACCTAGAGCCAGACATCCTGGAATGTGAAGTCAAGTGGGCCTTAAGAAGCATCACTATGAACAAAGCTAGTGGAGGTGATAGAATTCCAGTGGAGCTATTTCAAATCCTGAAAGATGATGCTGTGAAAGTGCTGCACTCAACATGCCAGCAAATCTGGAAAATTCAGCAGTGGCCACAGGACTGGAAAAGGTCACTTTTCATTCCAATCCCAAAGAAAGGCAATGCCAAAGAATGTTCAAACTACCATATAATTGCACTCAACTCACACACTAAGTAACGCTCAAAATTCTCCAAGGCAGGCCTCAACAGTACATGAACTGTGAGCTTCCACATGTTCAAACTGGTTTTAGCAAAGTAAGAGGAACTAGAGATCAAATTGCCAACATCCATTGGATCATCAAAAAGCAAGAGAGTTCCAGAAAAAATATCTACTTCTGCTTTATTAGCTAGACCAAAACTATTGACTATGTGGATCACAACAAACTGTGAAAAATTCTTCAAGAGACGGGAATACCAGATCACCTGACCTGCCTCTTGAGAAATCTGTATCCAGGTCAGGAAGCAACAGTTGAATTGGACATGGAGCAACAGACTGGTTCCAAATAGGGAAAGGAGTACGTCAAGGCTGTATATTATCACCCTGCTTATTTAACTTATATGCAGAGTACATCATGAGAAATGCTGGGCTGGATGAACCACAAGCTAGAATCAAGATTGCCAGGAGAAATATCTATAACCTCAGATATGCAGATGAAACCACCCTTATGGCAGAAGGCAAAGAAGAACTAAAGAGCCTCTTGATGAAAGTGAAAAAGGAGACTGAAAAGGTTGGGTTAAAACTCAACATTCAGAAAACTAGGATCATGGCATTTGGTCCCATACTTCATGGCAAATAGATGGGGAAACAATGGAAACAATGAGAGACTTTATTTTTTTGGGCTCCAAAATCACTGCAGATGGTGACTGCAGCCACGAAATTAAAAGATGCTTCCTCCTTGGAGGAAAAGTTATGATCAACCTAAACAGCATATTAAAAAACAGAAACAATACGTTGCCAACAAATGTCCATCTAGTCAAAGCTATGGGTTTTCCAGTAGTCATGTATGGATATGAGAGTTGGACTATAAAGAAAGCTGAGCACTGAAGAATTGATGCCTTTGAACTGTGGTTTTGGAGAAGACTCTTGAGAGTCCCTTGGACAGCAAGGAGATCCAAGCAGTCCATCCTAAAGGAGATCAGTCCTGAATATTCATTGGAAGGACTGATGCTGAAGCTGAAACTCCAATACTTTGGCCACCTGATGGGAAGAATTGACTTATTTGAAAAGACCCTGATGCTGGGAAAGATTGAAGGTGGGAGGAGAAGGGGGCGACAGAAGATGAAGTGGTTGGATGGCATCACCGACTCAATGGGCATGAGTTTGAATAAGCTCCAGGAGTTGGTGATGGACAGGGAAGTCTGGTGTGCTACAGTCCGTGGGGTTGCAAAGAGTCACACATGACTGAGCAACTGAACTGAACTGAACTGAGAGGCAGTATCGCCCCTGCTAAGAATTACTGATCAGTTTCAACCCCACCTTTGTCAATGGTGGGTGAGGCCCAGAGGGGGAAGTGACTCATCCAAAGTCATTGAGTGTTGACTCGCTGGACTTATTGGCCCAAGGATAGTGGGCCAGCTTACTGTGACCCTTAAAACTTTGGCTATTACAGTTCTGGATCTTTGCTGTAATTTAACCAACCCAGGTCACTCAAGTCAGAGAGCTAGAAGTGAACTTGAGACTGAATCTCACAGTTTAAAGAAGACGACACTTGGGTCGGGGACGTGGCAGAATTGGGAATGGAACTTTGTTTCCTGAGAGTCTTTTGACACATATATATCAAGATTCTGGCTGAGGCGCTGCTGCTTCTGATTACTATGATGAAATATTTGCATATGAAGTTTCAGACTCATGACTTTGGAGCCTGTGAATATAACAAAGCACTCACAGCAGGGACACATGGTTGGGAGGGGCGGTTGGTGAGGGCAGTCGCAGACATGAGAGTACATAGCCCACAGCATTGAAATTCCAACTTTCCGAAATCTGGTAAGGTCTATATCCAAGTTCACTGGTAGAATCTGACCCTTGGTTGTCATTTGGCCCATCTTGTGTTAAAGCTGCATCACCACCATATCTACTTCTGGCTAAGTCAATTTACTTAATTAGAAATTTGCCCTAATCCCTGATTAGAGCAGAACATTCTTTCTGGTGTGTGTGTTTACTCAGAGTGCTTCCAGCACTGATATCATAATTTCTATGATGGTTCTTGGCTCTCTTTATGTCTATTTCATCTTTTAAAAATCACACGGATTTTAAGAACATGAAGTGTAATCACAAGAGTGACAATGCTCCTTTGTATTACACTCCCCATTCTTCATTATTTCTAGGTGCTTCAGGAGGAGGTACAACGTTTGTGCAGGAAACAGGAAAAGATAGCATGCTATTCCAAGTTACAGAGAGTGAGCCCCTTCAAGGGACTATGTCTTCTCATTTCATTTTCTAGATCAGATTGAATGAAAAGAAGAATTGTGGCACACTTGAGCTAGGAGAGACTTTGCAGATTCATTATTTTCACCACCTGCTTTTGAAAAAATAGAGATAAATTGCCAGGCAAAGAAAATGATTTGCCCATGGTAACACAGCAGGGTAGCCTCAGAGCTCGGATTGGAATGCTGGTCTCCTGATTATTGTGCACTCAACCCATATGCCAGAGGAACCAGGAAAACGACTGCCGAAGTGGGCTGCAGACTTTGTCAGATCTTGACACTGCAGCCGTTTTCTTGGTGCCTGGTGCCTTGTGGTTGGACCATGTCAGTGATCTCTGAAAATATCTAAAACCTGATGCATGTGTATGAAAACTACTAAAAAGATTGGAAGACCTCAGTTAGGCATCGACTACATTATCCTTCAAAAAGCAGCTCAAGTATCACCTCCTCTAGGAAGGCTTCTCCAGTCATTCCACCCAGAAATGATTACACCATCCTCTGTGACACCAGAGAACTCTTGTACACGATCACGATGCTTTCCCCAGCTTTCCATATAATCAAAGTGATCAGGATTAATCTCCTTCCAAGTTGAATGTCAAGTTTCTGGAGTTAGGAACTACTATAATCCCTGTATATTCTCTTCCTCTTTTCTGAGCTCCGTTCCTTGCATTTATTTTGTTGTTATTGTTTAGTCACTAAGTCATGTCTGGCTCTTTTGTAACCCCATGGACTGTAGTCTATCAGGCTCTTTCATCTATGGGATTTTCCAGGCAAGAATACTGGAGTGGGATGCCATTTCCTTCTCCAGGGGATCTTCCTGACCCAGAAACCAAACCCATGTTTCCTGCATTGGTAGGCAGACTCTACCACTGAGCCACCAGAAACGTTCTTGCATTTATTTAGGTCTCCACTAACTGGTTATTGATCTGACAGATTTTCTGGCTTCAGTTCCCATGAGAACCCTCTGGCAGTAGAATTTCTGAAAGAGGAAATGAATTTTCCAGGGATGTCTAGGAAAAACAGTTACACTAGGCAGTAGGGCATTTCAACTGGCAAATATTTGCTGAGCGCATCCTCTTGTGCTGGGCACCACATGGGTGTTGTTGAACTTGTCATTGAACCAAGCAGCTTTACTCTTAAGGATCAGAGACAGAGAGATAGATCAAATAGCAAAGAATGACAAAATACAAGCTGAACGTAGAAGTAATAGGTTGAGGCTGAAATTATTTCTATTTGGGGACGTCTTCATGGGAGGTGCATGTGAGTTTGATTTCAAAATATAGGAAGGGTTTCCATGGCAGATCACAGGGAACTTATAACCTTTTCTGTGAAGTAAGAAGAAATGTCTTCTGGCAGTCTAGAGCAAATGTTTAAAGATGGTTGTGTACACACATACCCATGGTCCAACTTGGCTGGAATTTGGGGTGGATGAAGAATTTAGTGATAGATGAAGCTGGAAAGATCTTTTGGACTCAGATTATGGAGAGATTTAAATGCTAGGTTCAGAAGGATAGGGAGTGCTATCTCTCTGAGTCAGCTTTGAGGTGAGTAGTTCAAGTTATATCCACTTCCTGCTGCTCCTGTAGAGACGTTAGCAGTGGCCTGGGGAGTGTCCCTCATTCTAGTTTGGGCTGCTGGTTGAAGTGAGGCCCAGCATCGAGACACACACGGCAAGCAAGGCAGTTTAGTTCTTCTGCGTTCATCTGTACTTGGGCCAGACTTGAGAGGGGCTGGTGCCTTGATCTTGTGTCTGCTAGACATATCTGGGTCTCAAATAAATGAATCATGGAAGAATCCTTGAAACCCCAACCCCAGATGTACTCCCCTGCACTTAGTCCTGTGGAATGTCTTGGAAATGTTCTTGTGTTGGGCAGGAGCCTCAGAGAATTCATTTGTTTGCAGAAACAGTCACACTTTATGTAGAAGAGCAATGCTACCCACTGAGAGAGAGACACACACAAGCACAGAGAAAGGGAGAGAGAGAGAGAAGCTTGATTTCAAAAGAAGGGCTCTTTTTAAGACTATGGCCTCATACCTTTCAGGACCAAAAACAGTATTGATGATAGCTTTGATTTCTAGAGAAACTAGTGTTTTATTTTATTTTTCTGTGCTACACTTAGTTTTCATGATGTTTTGTACCAGATCTAGAACTTCTCTCTGGTGGTTGCTAACAGGTGAGGTGACAAAAATCACCCCATCAGATGGAAGACAATTTTGTGGTTATTTTATTCATTGTTTACCAAGATTAAAGTGAATCATGTACCAAATAAGCACCCTCTCTTCTTCTCACTTCCATCAGAGCAAATGTCTCCATATCCTTGTGCTCTCTCTTGTCTTTTTTCTGGAAGGTTCCTGCACATATTCAGGGTCTCAGCAATGGTGCATGAATGAGTGAGTAGACCACTCTGAGAGGAAGATATCTGTCATTGTTTTTGTTTTGCTTCCTGTAAGAAAGACTATAATGGGTGATTTCTGTTCAGTCATTCATATACTTCCAGGGACCAGGTAGAATCAGACCTGATATTTCTGGGACTGCTGATCTTGGAGAATCGACTGAAAGAAGAGACAAAACCTGTCCTTGAAGAGCTTATCTCAGCCCGGATAAGGACTGTGATGATCACAGGTATAGAACAAAATACGTGTGTGAAAACAGGAAGAATCGGATACAGAAATAGACATAGTTCTCTCAAAAAGTAGCAAATCTTTTTGACTCCCTAATATGGGCCAGGCACCATTCTAGATGCTGGAGATGGACAACAAAAAAGGCAAAGTTACTATTCTCACTGAGTTTTCATTCACATGGGTTAAGATAGAAAAACCAGTCAATCAATCAAATCAAACAAACAGCTAACAATAAGTGTTATAAGCTACGTAAAACAAAACAGGCTGATGTGGTTAAGTGTGTCTGACCGGCTACTTTAGATGAGGTGTTCCTTCTGAGAGGGGACTTTTGAAATAACACTTGAATAAGAAGACTTAAGCCATGCAGAGATGTTGATTTCATTGTTAAATATTCAGAGAAGAAGAATGCTTAGTCAGCGTGGTCTGTACACTGTGCTGAAGGCCCATCAAATGAGATCTATGATTCTGGAAATTATGAAATGTCCCTCTAGTCTCACTCTCAAACCCCAAATCACAAACAAGGGAATGATGAGAAAGGATCACGCAAGAGAAATGTGTAAAATTTCCTAATGAACACTCCTGAGTGGAGAGTCAATGAGTTCCTTAAGTATTTATGTTTTTTGAGTGTGTGTTGCCTTCCCTTTCTCTGCTCTAAGTCAGATGCATTTAGCTCTATAAACTGTGGCATCAAGATACAGTCTTTCCCCACCAAAGAATTCTCTCTCCACCTTATTGCCCTTGAACTAAGTTCTATGTTGGGGACTCAAGTGTACGTTCACCTCCCCTATGGTACTTCTCTATCCCCCTCCGCTACTCACCCCTCCAAACCAAGAGATTTTTGGATCACTTTTACCCTCTCCTTTCTGAGCTGCTTAGCCCAACTTCTAGGTGTTGCTGAGTTAATTTACTACTTACTAGAATTCCCCTTATATTATGGCTCTTCTGTTTCAAAATTTTTATGTAACAATTATTGTATGCATTCTCATAATTATTTTTAACCAGTTAGATTTATGTAGAACTAAGAACTCATGGCTCACAACCTTCCCTCTTCACCTCTTTCCTCATATTGAAATTTCTGTCCTGCTTTTTCCCTTGCTTGGTTGTAATTTTTCTGAAGAATTGTCTTTGGATGAAGTGAAAGGGAGATATGCTTTCTGATTTATTATATACCCCAAAATATCTTTCTTGGCTTTGACAAGGGAATGGTGTCTTGCCTAGGTATAGGAAGTTTGGGTTAGAGTCTTTCTTTAAAAGTTTTTATTGGAGTATTGTTGACTTTACAATGTTGTATTAGATTCAGGTGTACAGCAGTGATTCAGTTATATATTTTCATGTTTACACATCATTTAATATATAGTTTTACACAGTTTATAAGTATTTATACATAGTTTTCCAGGCTCTGCATGAATTGGTTCTGTCGCTTCAATCCCATTTTGGGGTACTCTTCCTTTCTTCTAGGTGACAATCTTCAGACTGCAGTAACAGTGGCCAGAAAGTCTGGGATGGTTTCTGAAAGCCAGAAAGTCATTCTCGTTGAAGCAAATGAAACAACTGGGTCCTCATCAGCATCTATTTCTTGGAAACTACTAGAAGAGAAGAAATACATTGCATACAGGAATCAGGTATACCTAAAATCAGACCTTCTGCCATATTATCTAACTCATCACACAGTGTTGGCTACTGAGCAGCTTTGACTGGCAGAGGTGTACAGGTGACCTGGGGTCAACATACTTCTTCTGATGTCTAACATGTATGCAGTTCAAAGCACTCAACTATATCACTTTACCATACCATTCATACTGAGTTTTAAAGTGTGGTGCTTTCCTGGATGTGGAAATAATACATTCTATTAAACTTAAAAAAGTCTTTAGAAAGAATATAGTAAGTGAGACTGCAAATCTAATTTCCCTTTTTGCCCTTGCTTGCCGGCTATCCCATTGAGTTCAAAGTGGATTTAGTCCCTAGGAGAGACACTGCTGTGTGCACTGGAAAATCAGACCATGTCTTCAAGATGGGGGAAAAGAAGTTTATTCATTTACCCCCAATCTTGTCAGTATCCTATCTCTATTGTGTCCTTGTGAAACAATATTAATTCTGCTAGCAAAAAAAAAAAAAAAAAGGAAAGTTTTGACTTCAGGAAGAGATTTATTAAGCTGCAATGCTTTCATATTTTACACTTGAAGTGTGTGAAATGTGCTTTTCTCTGGGACTCACCGAGATCAAATCAGGATGCAGACAGGACCTGAGTGTTATCCTTCTGTTCACTAGAGGCCGTTGATGTGCAAAGATTGATCCAGCAAAGAGAAAGTGCTTCTCTGAGGAATCAAGGCTGGAGTGTGACTTTTAAAGAGAGACCCCAGACTGTCATACCTACCTTTGCTTAGATACGCTTGTGATCCTAACCACCTTATCAAGTCTAAAATAACTGTGCCTTACTTTGCAGGATAATTACATTAATATCAGGGAAGAAATCTCTGATAATAGCAAAGAAGGAAGTTACCATTTTGCTCTAAATGGAAAATCCTTCCAGGTTATAAGTCAACATTTCAGTAGCCTACTGCCAAAGGTAAGTTCTAAGATTCCATATTATCTAACTCATCACACAGTGTTGGCTACTGAGCAGCTTTGACTGGCAGAGGTGTACAGGTGACCTGGGGTCAACATACTTCTTCTGATGTCTAACATGTATGCAGTTCAAAGCACTCAACTATATCACTTTATCATACCATTCATACTGAGTTTTAAAGTGTGGTGCTTTCCTGGATGTGGAAATAATACATTCTATTAAACTTAAAAAAGTCTTTAGAAAGAATATAGTAAGTGAGACTGCAAATCTAATTTCCCTTTTTGCCCTTGCTTGCCGGCTATCCCATTGAGTTCAAAGTGGATTTAGTCCCTAGGAGAGACACTGCTGTGTGCACTGGAAAATCAGACCATGTCTTCAAGATGGGGGAAAAGAAGTTTATTCATTTACCCTCAATCTTGTCAGTATCCTATCTCTATTGTGTCCTTGTGAAACAATATTAATTCTGCTAGCAAAAAAAAAAAAAAAAAGGAAAGTTTTGACTTCAGGAAGAGATTTATTAAGCTGCAATGCTTTCATATTTTACACTTGAAGTGTGTGAAATGTGCTTTTCTCTGGGACTCACCGAGATCAAATCAGGATGCAGACAGGACCTGAGTGTTATCCTTCTGTTCACTAGAGGCCGTTGATGTGCAAAGATTGATCCAGCAAAGAGAAAGTGCTTCTCTGAGGAATCAAGGCTGGAGTGTGACTTTTAAAGAGAGACCCCAGACTGTCATACCTACCTTTGCTTAGATACGCTTGTGATCCTAACCACCTTATCAAGTCTAAAATAACTGTGCCTTACTTTGCAGGATAATTACATTAATATCAGGGAAGAAATCTCTGATAATAGCAAAGAAGGAAGTTACCATTTTGCTCTAAATGGAAAATCCTTCCAGGTTATAAGTCAACATTTCAGTAGCCTACTGCCAAAGGTAAGTTCTAAGATGGTACAATGTCAAAGAGCACGACAGTAAGTAATTTCAAACCTTTAACTAGGTTAGATATACCTATAGAATGTATTATAAGGAAGGCAGATAGTTTTGCAGAGGTCACTGTTTAATTTCCTGCTAGATTTAAAACAAGTAAACTTGATTACCCAACTATCCAGGATTAAAGCATTAGTAACTTCTCAAGTGATACGATTGCTTTGAGGTAGCTGTCAGTATACTGCCACAATTGAGGGGGTCTCACAGTATAGTGGAATCCAGCAATTATACAGGAAGGCAGGCCAAGGATGGGGCTTCCCAGATGGTCCTAGGGGTAAAGAACACTCCTGCCAATTCAGGAGACTTAAGAGAGGTGAGTTCGATCCCTGGATCAGGAGGGTCTCGTGGAGAAGGAAATGGCAACCCACTCCAGTATTGTTGCTGGCGAATCCCATGGACAGAGGAGCCTGATGGGCTATAGTCCACGGGGTTGCACAGAGTCAGACACAACTGAAGCAACACGGCAAGGGCAGACCAAGGATAGAGGAATTCCACTAGGCTTTTGATAGAGAATCTCTATACAAAAGAGTGTCAAACTTAAACCCATAGTGGGGGCTGGTAAGTTATATATATAAAACATCTGAACAAACTAGAGGAGGATTATGTTCATAGTAAAGCAAAATGATTTATTTGCATTCAATTGCTCATTATCTTGGGTACTGTTTAAGAAAAGAAGAATGAAGACTTAAAGCTGAGTGAACTCTAAGCTGAGTTTACTGCCAAGAAGACCAGGGAACATACAGCTGTAACAGAAGAATTTAGACTCTGTTGGATGGGGCTCAGGTTGATGGAACTGGTAGAGGTCTTTATACAACAATCAATTAATGTTTCATAGCCCAAATTAGGCTGGAGATATCAGCTGAGTTTCACAACTGGTCAAGCCCAGATAGTATGGTTAAGTCAAAGGCTACAAATAATCATTCTGTCATCACTAGGTGGTTTTTCTGCTAGATTCAAATGATTTTTCCAAAAAGCAGTTGCCTCCTTTCCTTCTTTTGGGATTCTGACCTCATTTTATCTTGCAGTTTCTCATACTCTACTGGTTTAAGGTTCTATTAAGCTCCAGATTTTTCAGGACTGCAATCTCCACAGCAGCTGAGTTAAATTCTTGTAGGTCATTGTTTTCATCAACTCTGTCTATTAAGTAGTCATCTTTACTGATTTTAGTCTTCCTGATCGCTAACCCGATGACCAAAATCTCAATATCTGTCTTAAAATCCGAAGGAGGACTTCTCAGAAACACTGTTTTCTCACTCGTGGATATCATTAACCAGTCAGTGTTCTGAATGCTATCAGTTATTTCAGGTATGACCAGCTGACATGATTAAAAATTTTCCTTTTTGCATTTTTTTACAGATACTGATGAATGGAACCATCTTTGCAAGAATGTCTCCAGGGCAGAAATCCAGTCTGGTGGAAGAATTTCAGAAACTAGAGTAGGTTCTTTACCAATTCAGGTAGTGTAAAGTGCATACAGGCATAACAGGGGGAAAGTAAGAGGTACAGGAAGTCACTCAGTTGTTTAAGGCAGTGTTTGTTTGTTTATTTTATAATTTCTTTGTTTTCTTTGAAATTTTAAATTTATTACTATTTTTAATTGAAGGATAATTGCTTTATAGAATTGACTTCCCTTGTGGCTCAGCTGGTAAAGGATCTGCCTGCAATGCGGGAGACCTGGGTTGGATCTCTGGGTTGGGAAGATCCCCTAGAGAAGGGAAAGGCTACCCACTCCAGTATTCTGGCCTGGAGAATTCCACGGGCTGAATAATCCATAGAGTCACAAAGAGTTGGACACGACTGAGCGACTTTTACTTTCACTGCCAAAAATCAACATGAATCAACCATAGGTATACATATGTCCCCTCCTCTTTTATTTTTATATTTTAAACATGTATATATTTGGCTGGGCCAGGTCTTAGTTGAGGCACACAGGATCTTAGGTCTTCATTGCAGCCTGTGGGTTCTAGTTCCCTGCCCATGGATCTAACCCAGGTCCCCTGCATTGGGAGTGCAGAGTCTTAGCTCTGGACCACCAAGGAAGTCCAGGGCAGGGTTCTTAATGTGGCTACACATGACAGTCAACGCAGGAGCTTTGAAAAATTAGCAATACCAGGACACCACCATCTAGAGATTCTGATTCAGTTACTCGTGTGGGTGCTTGGACATCAGTACTTTTAAAAAATTCCTTTCATAAGTCAATTTTGCATCCAGAGTTGAGAATCCCACTGGACTAGAACATAAGGGGCACAAGAAGTAACTCTGGAAAGGTCATTTGAACCTGACTTCTGAAGGTACAATGAAAATGTACGCTTTATTTTTATAAATTATTTTTATAGTTATGATATATGGAAGACTCCTATAACAAGAGAGAGATTCACATAACCCTGAAATATTAAAGCATTCTTATGCAAAGAATCCTGTCCAAACTAAATTAAAAAGGTATTTTTAATACAAGGACTTCCCTGGTGGCTCAGACGGTAAAGCATCTGTCTACAATGCGGGAGACCTGGGTTTGAGACCTGGGTTTGAGCCCTGGGTTTGAGCCCTGGGTTGGGAAGATCCCTGGAGAAGGAAATGGCAATCCACTCCAGTACTGTTGCCTGGAAAATCCCATAGACAGAGGAGCCTGGTACGCTACAGTTTATGGGGTGGCAAAGAGTTGGACATGACTGAAGGACTTCACTTCACTTTTTAATACAAAGTATCTCCACTAACAGAATCCCATCATTTGGGATCCTTTATTTCCTGTTAATGGAACTCCATGGAGTCTCTGAGGCTTTCTCTACCTATGGTACTGGACCACACCCACGCAACTCCAGCTCCTATTCACTTAATTCAGTCACTGAAAGGGCAAACAGTCCTCTCTTCTGAACATGGCTGAAAACCTCTGCAGTAAATTAGTCTTAGGTAGCAGTGTGGAAGAGAAGTACAGCAAATTATGCAAGCACTGTCAGATTGCTCCTACCTTAAAAAGCAGATTATCTTCATCAACAATTCAAGATAGCAGTATCCGTTCAGCCTTGAAAATCTATCATGAAATAGAGATATATTTTATTTCTTCAACTTTTGATCCTGGCAGCCCATTTTTGAGTCACTCAAGTGACTGCTGACACAGTGGATTTCCTCTCCGGTGACTAAACATTACCAACAATTAATTTTTATTTATCATTTTAGAATGCCCCACCTCACTGAATACTCATAATGCTTTGTAGGGGAGACGAATGATAGTCAAAATGGAAAGTGATCAGGTCAAAATCTAGATCTCCTGGTTTCAAATCCTGTGCCCTTCCCACCGTGCCATACTGTCACATAATGATGAACTTCCTATTTTACAGCTGACAGAGTTGCCTCCTAGATAGTGAAGTGCAGGGTCTCCTTGAAGCACCTGGACTTAGGATGGCCATGTTGGTTTTCTTAATCCATTTCAGGAACTGCTGAGTCAAACTCTACTTTTGGTCAAACCAGACTGTTAGGGAAACTCCCTTAAAATAAATAATAAGTTTGAGTCTTAAGTAATAAAGCTTATTTTATCTTTTTAATTAGAACAATTAGTAGATAAGATCGCTTTGATCTCCTCTACAATTGACACTTTGTTCCCTTTTAGTTACTTTGTAGGCATGTGTGGTGATGGAGCCAATGACTGTGGGGTAAGTAGCTGCCAGGGCGGGGCCATCATCTTGCCCTCAACTGTATTTGCTCCCAGCCCAAAAAGAGATAGCATCTCTGGGGTTATGTACCATCTCCATTCCTCTTGATGGAGAAACCAATGGGGAAGATCTGGGAAGGGTTGGACCAGAGCCACACAATGACTCAATGACCAGTATGGACTGAATGGGTAGAATTTGGCTCTGGATTCTGAACTTCTTTGGCTAGGTGTCGGAGAGACATCTCTTTCTTATGTGGTAGGCAGAGCAAAGTCTAATCATCTTCTGGCCAGAGCTTGGGCCTACAAGCCACCTTGTGGCAAGATTAACTAGCCTTTATTTTCTATTTTTTTTAAATATAAATTTATTTATTTTAATTGGAAGTTAATTACTTTACAATATTGTATTGGTTTTGCCACACATCAACATGGATCTGCCACAGGTATACACGTGTTCCCCATCCTGAACCCTCCCTCCCTCCTCCCTCCCTGTACCATCCCTCTGGGTCATCTCAGTGCACCAGCCCCAAGCATCCAGTATCATGCATCGAACCTGGACTGGCAATTCGTTTCATATATGATATTACACATGTTTCAATGCCATTCTCCCAAATCATCCCACCCTCGCCCTCTCCCATAGAGTCCAAAAGATTGTTCTATACATCTGTGTCTCTTTTGCTGTCTCGCATACAGGGTTATCGTTACCATCTTTCTAAATTTGCATTAGTATATATGCATTAGTATACTGTATTGGTGTTTTTCTTTCTGGCTTACTTCACTCTGTATAATAGGCTCCAGTTTCATCCACCTCATTAGAACGGATTCAAATGTATTCTTTTTAATGGCTGAGTAATATTCCATTGTGTATATGTACCACAGCTTTCTTATCCATTCATCTGCTGATGGACATCTAGGTTGCTTCCGTGTCCTGGTTATTATAATCAGTGCTGCAATGAACACTGGGGTACACATGTCTCTTTCAATTCTGGTTTTCTCGGTGTGTATGCCCAGCAGTGGGATTGATGGGTCATAAGGCAGTTCTAGTTCCAATTTTTTAAGGAATCTCCACACTGTTGTCCATAGTGGCTGTACTAGTTTGCATTTCCACCAACAGTGTAAGAGGGTTCCCTTTTCTCCACACCCTCTCCAGCATTTATTGCTTGTAGACTTTCTTATGCAACCTCAGGAGTAGACAATAAGCTGACTCTTTGCTTTCAGGCTTTGAAAATGGCTCATGTGGGCGTCTCTTTATCAGAGCAGGAGGCGTCTGTGGCTTCGCCTTTCACCTCCAAAACTCCAAACATTGAATGTGTACCTCACCTTATCAAGTAAGTAGGTACTTTCCTCCAGCATTGTTTTAACCTCTCTTGACTTTTAGGTGTAGATCCCTTTATTCTGCAAAAACCAGGGGAAATGTGTGTCCCTGGGTGGAAAGGGTGCTTTATGGGAGAAAGCAAAGATTCTACTTTGGAGTGGATTTAACTCCTGGGAAAGCAGTGGCATTTCTAATGAAAATCACTGAATATATTATTTTTAGAAGATTGGAATCTGGAACTTGCTGCTGCTTTGAAAATGTTAATCATACTCTTAGTATTGTTTTGAATATATCTCCTTAGATGCTTTCTTTATGGAGGATTTACAGAAACCCTCTCCTCCCTACCTGTCTTCCTTTCCTCTTGCGTCTTTAAACTTTTTTGGAATATCCTTCCTACCCCCGGTTTCCAGAATATTTATTCATCTATGCTGCTTCTACTACAGTTTCCCTTGGTGCTTCATTCTCCTCCTCCATCCCAGAATATGTACTTCTGTTGCATTTTGTTTGAATAATAGAGATGGTGAGCATTGTGGCTGCTTTTGGTTATTATAACTAGTATGTGTTTACAGTTTATGAAGTGCCAGCCTGGAATTGTAGGGATGGTCACTATTTCTTTTACAAACAAAGAACCTGAGGCTCTGAGAACTTCATGTAGCCAAGCTCACTGCCATATAAGATTGAAGATTATATTAGAATTAACTTTGCTTTGATATGTTTTATGTACAAATGTCATACTATTTCCACCACATTAAAATAATGTTTTGACTAGCTCCTCCCCATTTAAAAAATGTATTCATGCACTCGACAAATATTTATAAAGCAGGGACTCAGTACCCAGAACTGTTGGAGGCACTGGGAATCCAGAAGCAAATAAATCAAACCTTCCTTGATCTCACAAAGCTTTCTTCTGGTGAAGAAGCCAGGCAATAACACATACACAAATAAATCAGGAGTAGTGTGAAAAGTCATGAGATAGCTCAGTTGATGGAGTCAATTTCTTCAGATGTGGTTGTGTCAGGGCACCTTTCTCAGGAGGTGAGGGAGGAGGAGAAACCACCTTCTAGGTGGAGTTAACTACAGCAGCTTTACCCCAATACAGGAAAATGTCTGATTTGAGGATCAGGTTTTGGAATTCCAGGAAACTATTCCAACCAGAAGTAAATTTAAATTCTTTTTTTCCCAAAATGAAAGAGATAAAAGTGATATTTGATAAGTAATCTATTTTAAGCTTTAAATTTATACCATTTACTCAAATTAATCAACAGCAACACAAATCAACATGCTCATTGATTCCAATCTCTTTAAGTTGGATGCAAGCCTTATTTGAGTGTGCATATTATTTTAGTTCAGTTTTAGAAAAAGTTGGGACTGCCAAATGAAATTTGAATGAGATGTTTGCCAAACCCCTGAAGCACCTGGAGCATGAAAATAGCCCTCGAACCTGCAATCTCATTTAAATTCCTTAGTTCACAGATGAAGAAACTGTGACCAAGAGAAAGACAATGAACTTCCAAGCCATATTAGTAAATGATTATGACCTCTGGGACTATTTCTCAAGTCTCCTGATTCGAAGCTAAAATAATGCTCACAGACAGGACAAAAGTAATTCTATATCTGGGCTTCAAAGCTCGACCAAAGGACCTTGGACTGGAATTAGTCTTCATTGAAAATCTAGCATACTGACCACTGATTCCCACTGACTCAAGACTGTCCAGTCTGTTAGACAAACAATCAAATTATCAGGCTTTGATTTTTCCTTCTGAGCTCAGCTGACCAGCGCAGGGTAACTGACCTCATCTCCTCCTGTGATTTTCATTTCATTCCTTTCTCATTTCTTTTCTCATGCAGGGAAGGCCGTGCAGCGCTCGTCACCTCATTTTGCATGTTTAAGTACATGGCTCTGTACAGCATGATTCAATATGTTGGTGTTCTGCTGCTCTACTGGGTATGACTTGGGACCTAGTCTCTTGGTTAGTGAGAGCTAAAAGTAGTGGTCACTTTCACTCTGCAATGCCTTTTAAAGAAAGAGTGCAAATAGGATATTTCAAGCTTCCTTGGTGACTCAGACGTTATTTTTGCCCGGAGAAGTCCATGGACAGAGGAGCCTGATGGACTATGGTCCAGGGTCGCATAGAGTCGGACATGACTGAATGACTAAACACACATAACAAATAACTTACTAAATTCCTGAAAATTTAGCAATTGACTTTCATGAGTTAGTACAAAGCAGCATATCACTGATTCCTTGAACATAGGGATTTGAAAATAAGCATATCATATCCCCCAAAGTACATAGATCTTGTGATAGCTTTTATTATTTAACAAAATATCAAAGAAGAAAAGACATACCTGTTTGTGAGCTCAACCTGTAGGCTTCTTCTATTGACTAACCCTGAGAAAGGGAATTCCACTCATGCTGAAAGTATCCGGATTCATCTCTATGTCTTACCCTCTTGATCCTGGGTTGAAGGTTTTACTTCTGTTATTTTCAGATTATATAAATCCTTTTCCTTTCACTGATGAATGGGCTGAGAAAGGAGAGGCTGGTTACAGAAATCTGGCCATATTTTGGAATCTCAGTAACTCATTATCCTCAAAAGTAGAGTTAAAAGTAGAGATAATGGATAATCATTATTGCCTTTTCACTAAGGGGTTTAGGGGCAAGGAAGCAAGCTCCTTGAAATCAATAAGACCTGAATATTTTTTTTCTTAAGAATATCAGCATGCTTTATCAAGACTTTCTAACAACACCAAAGAATGCAAATCATGGGTTTAGTTATTCTTATTTTCCCTTGATGAAATTTAGGTAAGATCATGCCATTTCTCATTTGCCATTTAGAAAGTCCTATTTTGTTGTGCCAGACCAAACTCTAATCTTTCTGATAACAAGTAGAACAGAGAGAAGAGATGAATATAATAGAGTGAGGTGTTCCCCTCAACAAGGAGTGACAGAGGTGCTCAAAGGACCAGCCCAGAAAGCACACAGCGGTGTCCCTACTGATGAGGGAGAAGTTCTCGGGCTTGTCTTTGGTATTCTTGCTGACATGACCGTGCCCCTGACCATATCTTGGTCTTCTAATTGAAAATCCTATGTTGCCACGAGAAAATGAGTACAGTTTGTATCACATTTCATCCAGAGGGTTCTAACTTTTTTGAGCCACTTTCATTTTTATTTTCAGGAGACAAACAACCTTTCAAATTACCAGTTTCTGTTCCAGGATCTGGCCATTACAACTATTATTGGTGTAACAAGTAAGACATCTTTTTAATTTTCTTCTCAGAGATGCTCTCCTGTACCTATGTCCCTCTCTCCCTGCAGGGCTGGTCCACCATGAGAGGTAGTCGCTATAGCAGCAGTTATGTGTCACTTGTTCTCAAAGAGATATAGTCTGCAGGGAGAGAAAGAGGAAACAGAATTGTCAGTTTTAAGTGTTGAAAGAAAGTGCTATCCAAGGAAAAGCTGGCTAGTTATTTTACTGTTTTCCACAAAATATAGACCTATAAAGGGTCGCTAAACATTTAAAATGAAAAAATGCACTTTGAAAATCAGGAACACTGCCTTCCATGTGCTTTTAAGTGTAGTTATGGTCCAAATGTGCCTAATTTATAGAAGCTAAATGGCTTTCATGGTTTCCATTTCCAATCCTAGCCTCTCAGGATTTAGAACAGAGATTAAATGTAATCTTGCCATTACACTACTCTCACCCACCACCTCCAGCTATCAATAATATATGAATTATCTCCCCAGTTTCCCTGATGTGGGATTTTTTGCCCAACCTGACCACTAACCATCATCTTGACCATATTCTCTGCTTTTCTCTGTTACATATGAATGCCACCAGTTCCACTTGTACTTTTAATCCTACCTGCCCCTACCTCCTAAAGGATTTTGTTTCTATAAAAAATCTTTTTTTCCACCATCAACTTTTCTTTGATCTACTTGATCATTCCAGTCAGTGTATACATATATATTTTTGTATCTTCTTTCTTTAAAAAGCTCTTCCATGACCCAAAATCCACCATAAACTGCTGTCCTCTTATTGTCAAACTTCCCAAATAGTTGAGTAGACCAAATTTGTCCACTGCCATCTCTAATTCTACTGTCGTTTTGTTTTAATCAGCCAGATTCTAACTTTCAAGGGAATGGATTTGGATTCTGAACCTGTGCTATTGCTTGGTGGGAGGCAGTGGTTTCCTGGCAAATATTTAACAACCAGCTCTTCAAAAATTGTATATATACATGTATATATTTCGGCTTCCCTTGTGGCTCAGCCTGTATAGAATCTGCCTGCAATGAGGGAGACCTGGGTTGGATCCCTGGGTTGGGAAGATTCCCTGGAGAAGGGAAAGGCTATCCACTCCAGTATTCTGGCCTGGAGAATTCTATGGACTGTATAGACCATGGTGTCGCAAAGAGTTGGACTCGACTGAGTGACTTTCACTTCACTTCATGTATACACACACACACATATATATATGCATATGCATATAAGTTTGGGCTTCCCTGGAGGCTCAGGCAGTAAACAATCTGTCTGCAATAAAGGAGATGGAGGTTTGATCCCTGGCTTGGGAAGATCCCCTGGAGAAGGGAATGGCTACCCACTCCAGTAGTCTTACTTAGAGAATTCCATGGACAGAGTAGTCTGGTGGGCTACAGTTCATGGGGTTGCAAAGAATCAGACACAACTGCATGCATATAAGTTTACTATAAGCTTTACTAAAAAGGAAAATAAGTAGTGAACAGTTAACAAATAATAATAAAATATACATTACTCTTTCTTGCAAATTCCATTTAACCAGTTGATTCTCACAGAATGCTTTAACTGAGTTTCATCAAAATCTTGTATCCTCAGTCACTATACGGTTGTGATTGATGACTGAAATAGTTCCAATGTGATGGTTGATGATGTTTAGTTGATGATAAACTATTGATGGTCAATAGTTGTTTGATGGTTTTCTTTTCCTGAATGAGCAAAACAGCAAAACCTTATCAGTTCAGTTCAGTCGCTCAGTCGTGTCCGACTCTTTGCGACCCCATGAATCGCAGCACGCCAGGCCTCCCTGTTCATCACCATNAGAACAGACTTCAAAGAGATGGATCAGTGTGGTCCCTTTTCACTTTTTTTGTATGTAGCATTTTTTCCCCATCCTGCTGTTTACTCATTGATTTTTTACTTTTGCTCTGAAACACAAAAGTCATCTTATTTTTTCCTTTAGAATTTATAATTTTAAGAGGTTGCTAGAAGAGTCCTCCAATTCACCTGTAATTGAAGAGTTCTCCTTTGAAGTTCAAATCTTTCTTAGCTCTAATTTGAAAGGGAGTTATGCTTCTGTGATGGACTCATGACATTTCTTATTGGGGATATAAAAGGTCAGATTTTAATGCCTTCTTGTGATATATGCATCTGGCTCAAGATCAGGCAGTTCTGAATGATGGAATTTAATTGTAATTTAGTAAGCGGTAAGAGATAAGAAATTATGACTTTGCTGTAATGCCCGAGCTATACACCAGTTCTTTAGTATCCTGCATGGTGGTTTGTGGGTTATAAGCTGCGACTACAGGAAGCCTGTCAGGGATGCAGTGATGATACTCTGAGTAAAAGCAAAAACTCATCTCAGCTTGAGTTCCAGTGGTTAACTGACATCCTGCCTTAGAAAAACAAAGACACTTGCCAAGGTGTAAGTCCTCATCTTCTGAACATTCTGGAAATCCAGATGGATATTTACCTAGTATCTCTCATTCTGTTCAATTGCCTCAAACTTCTTACATTTTCACTTCCTTTTTCCCCAGTAAAAGTTCCTGAGTATACAAAGGTACCTACCCATTTCCTTCCTTTGTCATGTAAAAAAAGGGCTGCTTAAAATCAAGTTACCTGAATGAGGATTCTCCCTTCCCAAACTAAGAAAATCTTTTCTCTCTTATCTGTGTTAAATGAATCAAAGAATTGATCCAACTAATAGATAGGAGTTAGTCCTACATTTATTAAGAACAGAGATAATGTGATGTGGTAGAAAAAGTACTGGGACTGGACTTAAGCCTACAGCCCTTATTAGAACTGAGACTTTCTGAACTTCAGCTTTCTCATCTGAAAATTACCTGTTCAGTTCAGCCTCTCAGTCGTGTCTGACTCTTTGTGACCCTATGTATTGCAGCACAACAGGCTTCTGGATCTATCACCAACTCTCAGAGCTTACTCAAACTCATGTCCATAGAGTTGGTGATGCCATCCAACCATCTCATCCTCTGTCGTCCCCTTCTCCTCCTACCTTCAATCTTTCCCAGCATCAGGGTCTTTTCAAATGAGTCAGTTTTTTGCATCAGGTGGCCAAAGTATTGGAGTTTCAGCTTCAGCATCAGTCCTTCCAATGAATATTCAGGACTGATTTCCTTTAGGATGGATTGGTCAGATCTCCTTGCAGTCCAAGGGACTCTCAAGAGTCTTCTCCAACACCACATTCCAAAAGCATCAATTCTTCGGTGCTCAGCTTTCTTTATAGTTCTCCTCTCACATCCATACATGACTACTGCAAAAACCATAGCTTTGACTAGACGGATCTTTGTTGGGCAAAATAATATCTCTGCTTTTTAATACACTCTCTAGATTCATCATGGAGAAGGAAATGGCAACCACTCCAGTATTCTTGCCTGGAGAATCCCAGGGACAGAGGAGCTTGGTGGGCTGCCATTTGTGGGGTCGCAGAGTCAGACAAAACTGACATGACTTAGCAGCAGCAGCAGCTAGATTCATCATAGATTTTCTTCCAAGGAGCAAGCGTCTTTTAGTTTCATGGCTGCAGTCACCATCTGCAGTGATTTTGGAGTTCCCCCTCTCCAAAAATAAAGTCTGTCACTGTTTCCACTGTTTCCCCATCTATTTGCCATTAAGTTATGGGACTGGATGCCATGACCTTAGTTTTCTGAATGTTGAGTTTTAAGCCAAATCTTTCACTCTCCTCTTTCACTTTCATCAAGAGGCTCTTCAGTTTTTCTTTCCTTTCTGCCATTAAGGTGGTGTCATCTGCATATCTGAGGTTATTGATATTTCTCCTGGCAATCTTGATTCCAGCTTGTGCTTCATCCAGCCTGGCATTTCTCATGAAGTACTCTGCATAGAAGTTAAATAAGCAGGGTGACAATATGCAACCTTGATGTACTCCTTTCCCGATTTGGAACCAGTCTGTTGCTCCATGTCCAGTTCTAACTGTTGCTTCTTAACCTGCATACAGATTTCACAGGAGGCATGTTAGGTGGTCTGGTATTTCCATCTCTTGAAGAATTTTCCACAGTCTATTGTGATCCACATAGTCAAAGGCTTTGGTGTAGTCAATGAAGCAGAAGTAGATGGTTTTTATGGAACTCTTGCTTTTTCAATGATCCAATGGATGTTGGCAATTTATACACATCTCTCTGCCTTTTCTAAAGCCAGCTTGAACATCAGGGAGTTCACGGTTCACGTATTGCTGAAGCCTGGCTTGGAGGATTTTGAGCAAGATGTGTATAAGAGACAGTTGTCACCCTGCTTATTTAACTTATATGCAGAGTACATCATGAGAAACACTGGGCTGTAAGAAGCACAAGCTGGAATCAAGATTGCTGGAAGAAATATCAATAACCTCAGATATGCAGATGACACCACCCTTATGGCAGAAAGTGAAGAGGAACTTTAAAGCTTCTTGATGAAAGTGAAAGAGGAGAGTGAAAAAGTTGGCTTAAAGCTCAACATTCATAAAACAAAGATCATGACATCCAGTCCCATCACTTCATGGGAAATAGATGAGGAAACAGTGGAAACACTGTCAGACTTTATTTGGGGGCGCTCCAAAATCACTGCAGATGGTGATTGCAGCCATGAAATTAAAAGACACTTACTCTTTGGAACGAAAGTTATGACCAACCTAGATAGCAAATTAAAAAAGCAGAGACATTACTTTGCCAACAAAGGTCCGTCTAGTCAAGGCTATGTTTTTTCCAGTGGTCATATGGATGTGAAAGTTGGACTGTGAAGAAAGCTGAGTGCTGGAGAATTGATGCTTTTGAACTGTGGTGTTGGAGAAGACTCTTGAGAGTCCCTTGGACTGCAAAGAGATTCAACCAGTCCATTCTAAAGACTGGAAAACCAACACTAATACCATGGAGACACCTACAGGGTCAAGTGGAGGTAACGCTATTATCATAGACCAACACAAACCACAGCTGTGGAAGAGAACCCACTTGACAGGAGCTGTAGCCACCAAAAATGAAACCACTGCCAGTAACACACTGGAGGGAATGGGGGAAATAAACACCATGACATTCTCTGCTTTCCTTTCTTCCTCCACCCTCTTAATCTCCTGCTGGTGCATCTACAATCCAAATCCAACCCCCAAGCCAGAGGGCGAAGGAGCCCAGATTATGTAGTCCACAGAGGTCAGCCTCCAGAAAGCAAAACAGAGACCAGAGGAAAATGATTCCAGGGTGGGTAAAAGAATGAATAACCAGCACAATATGGAAACAAAAACCACTATAACAGAACAGAAATCACAAATTCAGAACAAATCACAAATTCAGCACACAATCCCTTTCCCAGGAACAAGATGTTAAAAAAAGATGGTCATTGACAGATGAGAATAAAAAGAAAAACTTTATTAGAAGGAACTCTTTTTCTATAGGTTTAGTAATAACTTATGAGTTTCTTTGTTATCAACTATTTAACTTTAAACCTCAAAGGAGACATAACCTCATTATTCTTAGGTTTTCTAATTCAACTCTGCACATTGAAGCATTAAGATATGTTATGATAATAATTTAACAATTTTAAAGATCCTGAAAACCATTAAGCAATGACACATCTGAATAATAAAACACTATCACTGAAAAAGAAAATTCCTCAAAGCTTTAGCAAATACAATTGAAAAGTGGATATCTATATTTTTATGTCACTTTTATACACTTTGATTTTACAGTGACAAACAATGAAATACTAATGCTTTTGGAAAAAGTTTAAATAAAAACAAAGAAAGTAAAAAATAGATAACAGCAAATCTTACTCAATTTCTAACAGTTTACCAACAGAAGTCTGCAGATTCATAATGTGAAATGGGCCTTGATCATATCTTTCTGGTTTTATAAGGACAACAAACTTTTCTGAACTTAAGTGTTTCCTAAAGAACTTATTTGTCAAATATGCCTGCTTCCTTTAGAAAAACAGTCTTGAAGCCAGTTTAAGGTGTAAGGAATTGAATTTTACATGCTTTTTTGAAAAATATAATTGAGTCAGAAAGCAACTAAATAATTTGAGGCTGAGAGTATGCCAAAAGCAAACTGAGATAGAGAAGTGAAAGTACCTAAGTCAAAGCTGCTACAGCACAAATAATGGCACACACACAAAAATTAAGGAAGCAGAAATCATGGAATGGGGAGCATTCATTAGTAACTAATGCTTTTTGCTTGATACCAAAATATGCCTACCCGATATACAACCTTTACAGTTCTCTATCATATTAAGTGGGCTGATACTAAAACCAAAGCGTTTTACCGAAGCACTCATCTGGAGAGTATGTACACTGTGGTAGGAAATGAAGGAGAAAACCAGGCTGGAAAGCAGCAGTGAAGAATAGGCACTGTTACAGCCTGTGTCCTACATAACCTTTTGAATACATGACCTTTAAGTTGCTGAAGGTTGCCTCAGAATTTGGCTCGGTCTGATGGAAACATCTGTTCCCCTTGCAGGTATACTGTATGGACTTTCTTCTCAGTTGGATCCAGAACACAGCAAGTGAGCCCTTGTCTGTCCGATCACACAGACACCAATACTTGTAAATCAAGTTCGGGTAGAACAACAGCAGGTCCACAGTCCGTCACCCTCTCGCAGCCAGCTAGGCCAGCTGACTGCTGTGAGAACTGCTCTTACCATGTCATCAAATCAAAACATGTTGAGATGAGGGACTATAAGAGGCATCTGCAGAATTCCCAAAATGTAGTGACTTTGGAACATTGACAGATGCATCTGTCATTTTATATCTTCAACTAACCTGATGTCCACTGGCCCGACACAGAAAAGCTGTCCAGGATCGATTCCAATTCTTTCACGTTATTTTCACACGTCTCCACTAGAAAAGCCTGGTGCTTCTTAGCCTTTTAATTAAGACAAAAAAATTACACATAATAAGGTCACGCATTGTAAGAGTTGCACATTTTTTGTGTGAATACATAAAGCACAATTAAGTATAAATGAGCTAATAATTACTCCATTCAAATCTATTATTAATAACCCTCTATCTTAACCATTTCTTTTACTTGGCTTAATGCAACAATGTGTAAGCTCTCAATAACAATTGACTGAGGCCTCAGGGCCTGGCCCTATTCTCAATACTCTAACATAGCAATTCTTTCTATCATCACAACAAACCTATGAGGGAAGGGCCATCATTATCTCATTTTACAGATAAGGAAATGAAGACACAGAGAAATTGAGGAAAATTTTAAAAGATTATACTTGCAGTCGTGTAGCAAACTGCCAGATAGTGGTCAAAAGTGAATGCAGTATGACAAATTAGAAGGAACTGTAGCAGACTACTCAAGAGCTGATGGCAGCTTAGATTAGGGTCTTGGCAGAGAAAAGGGGATGTGGGAGCATAAGCACTGAAGGATGTTGGAGGGGTGCATACTTAGAAGATAGAATGGCCAACTTTGGTAACACTGCCTTGGGTTAGATTACATTGACTGGATTGGGTTGGATTCGATTGGACTGGATTCAGCTGGACTGGAGGAGGAAACGCTCAAATAAAATGAGTAGTAAAGACTGATTCCAAGGTTTCAGACTATAACTGGGTGGACTTCAGCAGCTGAGTAAGAACCATGGAAGTCGAGGTGGCCTTATTTTGGCTGTTTCTATTTATTTTACTTGTTTGTTTCTGGTGGGTAATGTTAATCATAAATTCTGTTTAGATCATATTTAGTAAAGCACTTTTAAAAGACTCCCAGCACCAGTAAACTACCTGGCAATTAACTGACCCTAAATATATTTGAATTAAAAAATAATTAAGTAAAAACTATGAGAGGCAGCTGGATACAGTGGTGTAAAGCTCAGAAGAGAGGTCAAACATAGGCTTGAGAATCATCTAGGGATGTGAAGCTTGCCGTGAGAGTGTCTGACAGGAGGCGAGAAGAGTCTAGGATAAAGCCTAAGGAACTCAGGAATTTAATACTTGGAAAAGAAAAAGGCAGCAAAAAAGACTGGAAAAGGAGGAAGAAAAACAGAAGAAGATAAAGTCATGAAAACCAAAATAAAAGAACATTTCAAGGATAGAGTTATGTCCAGTGTCACAGAATATTCAAGAAAAACAGAGACTAAGGACATGGAAGTCTTCAATAACTGTGATGAAGTCTGCTGTAACTCATATTCAGTTCAGTCGCTCAGTCGTGTCCGACTCTTTGCGACCCCATGAATCGCAGCACGCCAGGCCTCCCTGTTCATCACCATCTCTCGGAGTTCACTCAGACTCACATCCATCGAGTCAGTGATGCCATCCAGCCATCTCATCCTCGGTCGTCCCCTTCTTCTCCTGCCCCCAATCCCTCCCAGCATCAGAGTCTTTTCCAATGAGTCAACTCTTCGCATGAGGTGGCCAAAGTACTGGAGTTTCAGCTTTAGCATCATTCCTTCCAAAGAAATCCCAGGGTTGATCTCCTTCAGAATGGACTGGTTGGATCTCCTTGCAGTCCAAGGGACTCTCAAGAGTCTTCTCCAACACCACACTTCAAAAGCATCAATTCTTCGGCGATCAGCCTTCTTCACAGTCCAACTCTCACATCCATACATGACCACAGGAAAAACCATAGCCTTGACTAGACGGACCTTAGTCGGCAAAGTAATGTCTCTGCTTTTGAAAATGCTATCTAGGTTGGACATAACTTTTCTTCCAAGGAGTAAGCGTCTTCTAATTTCATGGCTGCAGTCACCATCAGCAGTGATTTTGGAGCCCAAAAAAATAAAGTCTGGCACTGTTTCCACTGTTTCCCCATCTACTTCCCATGAAGTGATGGGACCAGATGCCATGATCTTCGTTTTCTGAATGTTGAGCTTTAAGCCAACTTTTTCACTCTCCTCTTTCACTTTCATCAAGAGGCCTTTTAGCTCCTCTTCACTTTCTGCCATAAGGGTGGTGTCATCTGCATATCTGAGGTTATTGATATTTCTCCCGGCAGTCTTGATTCCAGCTTGTGTTTCTTCCAGTCCAGCGTTTCTCATGATGTACTCTGCATATAAGTTAAATAAGCAGGGTGACAATATACACAACAAAATTCAGTAAGGAACATTTAATACACAAAATCCCCAATGAATGGACATGATTCTAGGGCTGTCCTCATGTCTCATATAGTAAAGAATCTGCCTGTAAGGCCAGACACCTGGGTTCGATCCCTGGGTTAGGAAGATCCCCTGGAGAAGAGAATGGCTATCTGCTCCAGTATTCTTGCTTGGAGAATCCCATGAACAGAGGAACCTGGAAATCTGCAGTCCATGGGTCGTGAAAAGTCGGATACAACTGAGTGACTAACACTTTCACTTTTTTCATTATGACATAAAAGAGCAGATAAACTTTACATGATGGGAAAAACTGTAAGAATGTAATTTTTTATTAAAAAAAAAAAAACGTTTTGGTAAACATCCTCAACAACAACAATACTTCAGGAGCAAAGAAGCCCATGTTTATATTATCTGTTGACTAACCTAGCGCCTACAATTTCACTGCTACCAAAATACGATGTATCTGTTTTGAAGATTAGGTGAGATGCTACCTTACGGTTGGGCAGTACACTAGCTATAACAGGTGCTTGAGTGGAAAACCTATGTCTCCTGCATTAGCGGGTAGATTCTTAACCACTGAGCCACCTGGGAAACCAGTGACTACTTTTGCCCTAATCTAGAGTTTTTAGAAATAAATATATATAGAATATCAAGTCAATGAATATATAAATTTTATGCTAGAAAATATCAAATTTTAAATAATTATATGGTAGAACAAGTACCTTTTGCTTTAATTTTTAATCTTTTGGCTGCAATACAGCATGCAGGATCTTAGTTCCCCAGCCAGGCTTCAAACCCAAACTCCTGCAGTGGAAGTGCAACATCTTAAACACTGGACTGCCAGGACAGTTCCAAGTACCTATTCATGGTAAGTCAAATCACTTATTAGAATCCCTAAGAAAATACAGTTTTCCGAAAGATACATTCACAATTCATTATGTTGTCTAATCATAAAGACAATTTTTTTAAAGAACAGATTAAAAATAGTTGCATTTTACTTGACAGTTGTCTATTGTTGTTGTTTTTAATTGCTCTTTTTTTCTATCATAACTTTCCTGGCAGTGTATAAACAATATCAAGGAAAGCAAAGACCAAACACTCTGCTTGAAAGAAAACAAGAGATTTCAAACCTTTTGTTTAGAGATGAAGTAACTTGCATGCTAAGTTTGCCACACTACTTTTTTGTTGCCATGGATACAAGCTACATTTCAAATTTTCCTACTCTTCAAATAACTGATATTGGAAACACTGAAAGAGCTCAGATTATGATGATCATGGGATTAGAGTTAGGGTTAGGAATTATATGCACTTCACAGCTACTGTTCTATTTATATTTTGGTTGACTCCTAGAGAAGAAATCAATGATATTGCTTTGGAGCCATAAAGGAGAGATGGTGGAAGAAAAAGAATTGTTATCCCAAGATTTCATTTTATTTTGTCTAAGAGAAAATTCTATGTCACAAGTATTCTTGACTAAAACAAAACTCCACTTCACTTTGCCATACGTTATTTTTTTTTTAGGTAAGAAGCATTGTTAATTCTTTTAATCCTATTATGCTGTTCAGTTATATCCCTGAATCAATTATATCATACATTTATGTCACTGGAAATGGTTTTCACGGATAATCTATCATTTGTTCAAAATATTTCTTGGCAGGAATATGTTAATTCATTGCTTCCAATCATGCATAGATGAAATATAAAATTTTCTTCCTTATGGATCAGCCACCCTATTTTCTTACTGGTGTAGATATAATTGTTGTATTGGCTTAAAACAAATCCATTTGTCACAGAATTATATTCATTATTGGTTAGAGACTTCACATGTCCACATTGTCCATATACACAGTTTTGGTCTATCATGTGGAAGTTAAAATAAGAAAGGTTTTAAAATTGCACTTTACATACTCAAAATCCTCTAGTTAGAGTTTCTTTCTAAAATATTTGCTATTATCCAGTATTTATGAAAGTGATTTTTACTAAAGACCTATACAAATAATATTCTTCTCAGTAATACTACCTTGATTTTTACCACTCTTTCCTCCACAGTATTTTTTTTCCCTTTGTTAAAAGTTTCACTTTATTACTTTCCTGTTTTGATTCCTTATGCTATGCCAAGATGATTTCAGTCTAACACTTTTTATCCATCTCTCAATTATTTCAGAATCTAATGAATTAGTCATTAGAACTTCAACATATTTGAGAGAACATTTTTACCAGATGTGTATAAGAGACAGCTTCAAGAATGAAGGACTTTCATCACCTCAGCTGCCAGAAAGGCTACCATTAGAAATCCCTCAGCTATCAACTTCCTTCAGGGAAACTGAGAATACATCATCTAAAGAGAACAGCCTTATCCAAGCTTACATTTAGAAACCAACGACTTTCTAATGAAGGGGCCTACAGACCTGGATTCTCTGTTTCAACTCAGAACAACTGTGAATAGTTATGCCAGCTTCAGATTCCCCAGTCAGATGGAGTAAGGCCTCTGTTGAAACTCCTCACGACTCTTCCCCTATCCTATTTACTTGTCTCCTCTTTCATAAACATTGGTCCTTAGAGTACTCCCTAATACACCTTCTGCCTCTTAATCTCCAGATCCTTGAAGGGAATCCAGCTGGTAACACTGGGTGCCAGGCATGGTCTGAGATGATGCAATAGGATTAAGGAACTGGAGTGTCTGCCATTTGGCTAGTAACGACAACCCCATCACCAGTGGTGAGGGTAATATTATAGCTCCAGGCACAAGGCACCAGTGCATCTGCTGAAATATTCCTAAGATGTACCCTTTCTCAGAATTTGCCCTTACCTCCTCCATTGATCACTAAGCTCTAAAGTTAAGTTACAACAACATGTCCAGAACAGGGACATTTTAGATCTGATGAGGGAGGAAAATGACAAATCTGAATGTAGCTGCAGGATCCAATAGGGTAACTATGGTAGGCACAGAACTGAATTCTATGGTTGCATAATTAAGAGGACAGAACATACCCAAACATATGTAATGCTTTAAAACTCACATGGATGAGATAATTAAAAAAAATTCATCCTCATAAGGACTACACCATTATGTAAATATTACATTTCATCAAAAAGCAAAGGAGAAAAGGAAAGATATACCCACCTAAATGCAGAGTTCCAAAGAATAGCAGGAGAGATAAGAAAGTCTCCCTTGGAATGTGCAAAGAAATAAAGGAAAACAATAGAATAGGAAAGACTAGAGACCTCTTCAAGAAACTTAGAGATACAAGGGAATATTTCATGCAAAGATGGGTACAATAAAGGACAGAAATCGTATGGAGCTAACAGAAGAAGAAGATATTAAGAAAAGGCAGCAAGAAAAACAGAAGAACTATACAAAAAAAGATCTTCATAACCCAAATAACTGTGATGGTTGATCACTCACCTAGAGCCAGACATGGAATGCAAAGTCAAGTGGGTTTTAGAAAGCATCACTAAGAGCAAAGCTAAGTGTATATATGTTAATGCAACACTCCTAACTTATCCCCCACTTCCACTCTTTTAATCAAAAGTTTGTTATCTATGCCTGTGAGTCTATTTCTGCTTTGTTTATAAGTTCATTTGTATCTTTATTTTTTTAGATTCCACACATAAATGATAGTATATGCTATTTTCTTTTCTATCTGGTTTACTTCACTTAGTATGATAATCTCTAGGTTCATCTCTGTTGCTACAAATGGTATTATTCCATTATTTCTTATGGTTGAGCAATATTCAGTTGAATGTGTATGCATGCATATATATATATATATTTAAATGTATATATACATACAAACCTGGAGAAGGAAAAGGCAACCCACTCCAGTGTTCTTGGCTGGAGAATCCAAGGGATGGAGGAGCCTCATGGGCTGCCGTCTATGGGGTCGCACAGAGTCGGACATGACTGAAGCGACTTAGCAGCAGCATACATACAAACCACATCTTCTTTATTCATTCATATGTTGATGGGTATTTAGGTTGCTTTTTTGTCTTGAGTATTATAAACAGTGTTATAGTGAAAACTGAGGTGTACATATCTTTTAGAATTATGGTTTTCTCCAGATATATGCCCAGGATTGGGATTATAGGATGATATGATAGCTCTGTATTTAGTTTTTAAGAAATCACTAGACTGTTCTCCATAGTGCTGAACCAACATACATTCCCATCAACAGTGTAGGAGGGTTCCTTTTTTTTCACATCCTCTCCAGCATTTATTATTTGCAGACTTTTTGATAATGGTCATTCTGTCTAAAGAATAAAAAAATAATGGAAAAGATCAATGATACTAAATGCTAGTTTAAAAAAAAAAGATAAATTGATAAAACTTTAGCATGATTCATCAAAAATGGGGGAGGGGAGGGAGAAGGCCCAAATCAATAAAATTAGAAATAAAAAGGAGGAGTTCTAACTAAAACCACAGAAAAAATACAAAGCACCATAATACAGTACTATAAACAACTTCATGCCAATAAAATGGCAACCTAGAAAAAACTGACAAATTCTTATAAAAATATAATCTCATAAGACTGAACCAGGAAGAAATAGAAAATATGAACAGACCAATTACAAGTACTGATTGAATCTGTGATTAAAAACTCAACAAACAAAAATCCTGGACAAGTTGGCTTCACAATTGAATTCTATCAAACAATTAGAGAAGAGTTAACACTTACCTTTCTGAAACTATTCCAAAAACCTGCAGAGGCAGGAACGCTTTGAAACTTATTCTATAAACCTGATACAAAAACTAGACAAAGGTACAACAACTAAATGAACTTTGCTGACCAACATCACTGAGCACAGACACAAAAATCCTCAACAAAATACTAGTGAACCAAATCCAACAATACTTTAAAAAGATAATACACCATGATCAAGTCAGTATTATTCTAGATATGCAAGTATTTTTCAATATCTGTAAATCAATCAGTGTAACATACCTCATTAACACAATGTACCTTACTAAAATGGAATTGTGTTCAGTTCAGTTACTCAGTCGTGTCTGACCCTTTGCAACCCCATGGACTGCAGGATTCAAGGCCTGCCTGTTCATCACCAACTCCTGGAATTTACTCAACTCATGTCCATTGAGTTGGTGATGCCATCCAACTACCTCATCCTCTGTCATCCCCTTCTCCTCCCACCTTTCCCAGCAGCAGTTCAGTTCAATCCAGTCACTTAGTTGTGTCTGACTCTTTGTGATCCCATGAATCACAGCACCCCAGGCCTCCTTGTCCATCACCAACTCCCAGAGTTCAACAAAACCCATGTCCATTGAATTGATGATGCCATCCAACCATCTCATCCTCTGTCGTCCCATTCTCCTCCTGCCTTCAATCTTTCCCAGCATCAGGGTCCTTTTCAATGAGTCAGCTGTTCGCATCAGTTGGCAAACAAGTTTTGGAGTTTCAGCTTCATAATCATTTCTTCCAATAAACACCCAGGACTGATCTCCTTTAGGATGGATTAGTTGGATCTTCTTGCAGTCCAAGGGACTCTCAAGAGTCTTCTCCAGCACCACAGTTCAAAAGCATCAATTCTTTGGTGCTCAGCTTTCTTCACAGTCCAACTCTCACATCCATACATGACTACTGGAAAAACCATAGCCTTGACTAGATGGACATTTGTTGACAAAGTCTCTGCTTTTGAATATGCTAACTAGGTTGGTCATAACTTTTCTTCAAAAAAGCAAATGTCTTTTAATTTCATGGCTGCAGTCACCATCTGCAGTGATTTTGGAGCCCAAAAAAGTAAAGTCTGTCACTATTTCCCCATCTATTTGCCATGAAGTAATGGGACCAGGTGCCATGATCTGTTTTAAGCCAACTTTTTCACTCTCCTCTCTCCTCTTTCACTTTCATCAAGAGGCTCTTTTGTTGTTCTTTGCTTTCTGCCATAAGGGTGGTGTCATCTACATGTCTGAGGTTATTGATATTTCTCCAAGCAATCTTGATTCCAGCTTGTATTTCATCCAGCCCAACATTTCTCATGATGCACTCTGCATATAAGTTAAATAAGCAGGGTGATAATATACAGCTTTGACACACCCCTTTTCCTATTTGGAACCAGTCTGTTGTTCCATGTCCACTTCTAACTGTTGCTTCTTGACTTGCATATTGTATTAATTGTATAAGTCCATAAATTTAATGTTTATCAAATGCACTGAATTCATAAAATTAGTGTTTAAAAGTAAATACAATTTTTTGTATTCAGTTTAGCATTAAGTCATATTTTAAGCATGATATAGTTCATGTCATTATCTTTCAATCATCTGAGGATATGTGTAATACAAATAGCACTTCCCTAGTGACTCAGATGGTAAAGAATCTGCGTGCATTGCAGGAGACCTTGGTTCAATCCCTGGGTTGGGATGATTCCCTGGAGAAGGGAATGGCAACCCACTTCAGTATTCTTGCCTGGAGAAATCCATGGACAGAGGAGCCTGGAGGGCCACAGTCATGGACTCACAGTTGTACGTGACTAAGCAACTAATACACACACATATACACACACACACACAGACACATAATGTGATATACAATCACAATTATTCTTGTGTTTACTAAATAGAATGATAGGGCCATTTTATTACTACTGTCTCCCAGTACCTAGTACATTCACTGGCCTAAGTACTTCCCAGTTGGTAACAAAACCACAGATAAAGATTACAGTTAGTACATATGAAACATATTTGCTGTTTTTGATCAGATCCATGAGGATGCAAACTCCTTATTTTCTTCCATTTTTAAAGAACTTTTTTTTTACACAAAGGCTGTAACTGTTCCTAGCAAATGAAAAAGAACTGACTTATTTTGTTTGAGATCCAATTTTAACATCAGTGTCAATCACAAAGTCTAAAGTGACTGGGTTGTAATTCATATACATTAAGATAATATAAGTAAATTAAGCAATTAGATATGTGTTCAGTCATCTTTAAATGAATGATCCAATATTTTAAAGTAGCAAAATTTGGAGAGTCATTAAAGGTACAAATGATTTGGGTCATTTCAATTTTACAAAATTGAATTCAGAAAATGGTGGAGAAGATCGTTTTTAAGTAATTAGAATTTGAGTGTCAATTCTGGCTGCATAGTCTTGAAGAACTCACTATCTTAGCCTTTGTTTTTCATCATCTATGAAAATAAGAACAGTACCTTCTGTCCCTCCTGCACAAGAATTCTGAAAAGGATAATGAGAAGGATCATCACCAAATTTATAGTTAATAAGGAAAGAGGAGCAATAAAACAAAAAGTACAAAAAAAAGTGAGTAAAGATGACACTGTAATTTCTTAAATAAGGTCATGAAAAGTAATGTTTTCTAACTCCTTTACTATGGTTGAACTTGTGATTTGTTTATTTCATCTATGATATATCATTTAGACTTCACACAGCCTTGCAAGAGATATACTAAAAGTACATGAAAAGTAAGGAAATGTATTTGGAAAGATTAAAGTAATGGATTTAAGAATTTCTAGGACTCAGATTTGAACTCTAAGCAGTTCTATGTGATTTCAAAGTTAAAATTTTTGTTCTTTCTGTGATATCTGAGGACTATTCTGCATTGAGGTAAAGAATCTGCTTGCAATGCAGAGACCTGGGTTTGATCCCTGGGTCAGGAAGATCCCCTGGAGAAGAGAACGGCAACCCACTCTAGTATTCTTGCCTGGAGAATCCCATGGACAGAAGAGCCTGGCTGGGAATAGTCCATGGGGTGGCAAAGAGCTGAACACGACTGAGCGACTAACACTGCTGCTGCTGCTAAGTTGCTTCAGTCGTGTCTGACTCTGTGCGACCCCATAAACAGCAGCCCATCAAGCTCCCCCATCCCTGGGATTCTCCAGGCAAAAACCCTGGAGTGGGTTGCCATTTCCTTCTCCAATGCATGAAAGTGAAAAGTGAAAGTGAAGTCGCTCAGTTATGTCCGACCCTTAGCGACGCCATGGACTGCAGCCAACCAGGCTTCTCCGGCCATGAGAGTTTCCAGGCAAGAGTACTGGAGTGGGTTGCCATTTCCTTCTCCAAGGCGACTAACTCTACTGTGTTGTAATCTGGTTCTCTCATTGTACTATTAGATTGTCCAGATTCTCATTTGAAATAAAAATGTTTTAAATAGCTCTTTAAAAAAATATATCATAGCAAAGATTTGTTTTATCTGTTTTTCTTTTCTCCAATGAATTAATTGGCAGATTTGGTGTTATGTAAACAGAACTGTTATGATAATCATTAGTCTGATAAAACATTTTGCAATGAAAATCAATCCCAGCATTTTATCTAAGCTTTAAAAAGCAAGTAGAAGATAATAAATTGCAATCATAATTTTTGCCAACATTAGTGTATATTATTCTTGGTTTAAAATGCAATTATCTTCAAATAAATCCATACAAACAGTATTTGGACACAATACAATGAGTTATGTTTCGGTACAGTCCATTAGATAATTTCTGCACCATGTATATAGACTTCTATGTTGAGGTGACACTAAAATAAGACACAGGGGTTGATGGATATTTTACAATGAGTCTATTTTACATTGCAATCCTATGTATAACTCATGATTTCAAAATTTCTGCTGAAAAATTCAGGTAACTCAACATTACCTGATAGAAGATGCCATGCCACAATAAATATCACATGTGATGATTAAAACTTTTTATAGAGATGTTTAGAGTAACATGGAAAAATCAATTTGTTTAAAAATAGAAGAAACAGAACAAATTTAAAGATAGATTAAGCACAGGACAGCTCCTGACAGATGGCAGGAATACAAAAGAATTTATTAAATGAATGAATGATAGAATGGGGAGGCAGTCTCGCATACAGGATAGAACAGTCTTTTGGACTCTGTGGGAGAGGGAGAGGGTGGGATGATTTGGGAGAATGGCATTGAAACATTTATAATATCATATAAGAAATTAATTGCCAGTCTAGGTTTGATGCAGAATACAGGATGCTTGGGGCTGGTGCACTGGGATGACCCAGAGGGAAGGTATGGGAGCAAGGTGAGAGGGGGGTTCAGGATTGGGAACACGTGTACACCCGTGGTGGATTCATATTGATGTATGGTAAAACCAATACAATATTGTAAAGTAATTAGCCTCCACTTAAAATAAATAAATTTAAATTAAAAATAATAAATAAAAGAAGATTAGGTTAAAAAAAAAGAATGGGAAGGCAATCAAGTATGAACTCAAACTTACACCTTATTAAGTGTAAATTTTATTTCTTTCAATTCTTAATGCTTACACCTAGAACATAAATTATTTCAGAATAGGGAAGAAAGGAAAAGGTCTTTGTATACAAAACCCTGGACTTTATGCTTTCTTTCCTACTTTAAAAAATAAAAAGTAGCAGAGGGGTTGAGTCCCCTGAGAAGTCAAAGATTTTTTACCCTCTGACTGTGGCTCACAGACAGCTTTCTCCATGGAACACTTGATCTACAATGTGTTTGAGCTGAGAACTCCTAGGTTGCCCTGCTGGGAGCATGGTACTCTGTCTGTTAAAGATGTATATTGCTGTCTGTAAGTTTTGTCAGCAGGAGTCTGGGAAAAAAACGCAAAAAAAAAATTCAGCAGAGGTAATTCACAAGGGGATGAAATCAGTAAAGCGGAGGTGGCAGAGTGTTTCAGCATCCACCAGGAACACTATCAGAAAAAAATGAAAGTGCTACTTTGGATTGTAAGGAGCAGCATGGGGTGAATGGCACAAAGAGAGAAAATAACACAAATTGTCTACCTGTGATAAACTAGTCAAGTTCCTGGAGTAGTGGTTTCAGAACATCCTCCCTACTTCCTTCTGGTCAATTGAATGCCTTTCAAGTTGGGGTGATTCAGAGCAGGGGTTGTATTAGAGTAATCAAATGTTTGAGGATAAAACATTTGGAAATATATAATGTCTAAGTGGTTATGGCCAGTGAACACTCACTTGGGCAAAAGAAAAGTGTGAAAAAGAAACTATTTTTACATACATAAAAAGCCTCTTTTACTCCTCTAGGACTTTAAAGCATACCACAAGCCATTTGGGGCAAATAAAAGGGATTTTTCAATCTTATACAATGTGACATTTAAAGGTTGACATTCACCCCAAAGAGATTATAATAGACTATCATAAAATTCCACCCCTCACCCTACTTTTTATGTCCTGATATCTAGCAGTGTTTTCCAAATCAGAAAGGCATTTGATATTGCTCACGTAATTATAGTGCTTGAAAGACAAAAATAGAAGCAAAGAAGTCAAAGGTGGGGTTTCCGTCTTATCTAATGTTTAGGATATTACTTAGCCTGTGTGACTTTGGAAACAGCCATAATAAATAGAGGGATACTCTTCCTTTTTAGTTTTAAAAAGCAAGAGCCTCATCATTCATGCATTCATTTAGCACGTACTATTGTAGATTTTAGTATTCGATATTTTGCATGCCTCTAATACAAAATCAAGTAAGAATGCCATTAAAATTTTACAGAAGTATTATGAAACCTATCAACCACCTGACATCTAATTTAAATCAGACCTGCCATTCATTTTTAATAACATTTTTGAATCTCTGAGGTAGAAGAAATCAATACATATTTTTAGAAAAACAAAATCAGCAGGAAGTAGAAGACCCTCAGCAACACTTTGATTTTCTTCTGGAAAAGCAGCAAACGATGTTGTTTTGTTTTTTCTGTTATCTAAATGTTCCCGAATTCCTTTAGTCATCCAGCAGTGTGTTGTTAAAGAAACATTTTTACTAAAAAGCTAAAGCCTTCAAAGTGATTGTTTACTCTGATCCTTGCACATCTCTTCTTTCCTCTCTATCTTTCTCTTTGTGCCTTGATTACCTAAAAAGACAAATAAAAGTGTATGAAAAAGACTCTATGTCTTTCATTTTTCCAAGACTAACCAGGAATCAAGGAAGGTGAATACCATAGAGTCTAGGGAGCATCTGCTGGAGGAAGGGGGCAGGGCAGGAGACCACTACAAACACAGACAGAAATGATTATGAGAGTAGGAAATGCTTAATAGAGAAAGTGGTTTTCAAAAATTTTTTAAGGCCTGAGGGAAACATGACTGGCACTTTTGAAGACAGAATTTTTACCTGAATGATCATAAGCCTGGTTTCAATAATTAAGGAAAGCAGATTTCTGAAGGCAATGTATTTTCCTAAGAGTGAAGACATTCTAAATAAAGATGCTTGTTCACTGTTAATACATCAATTATCAAATGATAAGTGTTCCAGAACGTCAGGGAGCTAATGGACCAGAGTCCATATAGCCATGATAATAATGTACCATCTTTATAATTATATATCAGGCTTTTATAAAGTGAATCCCAGTCCAAATTCCTATCTGTAGCACTCTCCCCTCCTGCCAGATTTTCTAGACCAGAGCTTCTCAATTCCAATACTACTAATATTCTGGGCCAGAAAATTATTTGTTGTGAGAACTTGTCCGCTTGGGGGTGTTAGCAGCACACCTGGCTTTACATACTAAATACCAGTATCCACTCTCTGCCATGAAAATAAAACAGTCTCCAGACTTTGCAGTGTGTTCCTTGGGGTAGGGAGGGAGGGAGACAAAATTGCTTCTCATCCAGAACCACTGTGCTAACCTCAGTGAACTGGTAAACTACTTCTGAATAATGAATTCCTTTTTATTTCTGTAATATGCACAATGCTTCACTACCCTGTGCTTTGCCCATTATTTTCTATGTTTCAATACTTCCCTAACTTTTTTTAGCACATTTCTTACTCTTTGAGTTGGTGATGGACAGGGAGGCCTGGTGAGCTGCGATTCATGGGGTCGCAGAGAGTCGGACACGACTGAGCGACTGAACTGAACTGAACTGAATGTGTGAAAGTGTTAGTTAATCACTCAGTCGTGCCCGACTCTTTGTGACCCCATGGATTGTAGCCTGCCAGGCTCCTCTGTCCATGGAATTCTCCAGGAAAGCATACTGGAGTGGGCTGCCATTCCCTTCTCCAGAGGACCTTCCTGACCCGGAGATTGAACCCGGGGTCTACTACATTGCAGGCAGATTCTTTACCATCTGAGCCACTAGGAAAGCCTGGCTCTTATTCTTTAAAACCAAACAAAATGTAACTCCCTGTAAAATTTCCGACATCCCCAAATAGTCACTTCCTTTACTTAACTCTTAAAGCAGTCTATGTGAACCTATATTATATAATACCCTCCTGTATAAACACACATTTCGCTACTGAAATTCAAAGTAGTTAAGGGCAGGAATTAATCTTATCCCATTTTCCCATGTACACAACCCAATATGATGTTACATCAATAAAAAATAACCACAAAAACACCAGCAATTATCAGGGTCTATTAAGGTACTACTCTAAGCACATCATATGTAGTTGCTCATATTATCCTCACAGTACCATTGTGAGGTAGCACTATTACTACTCCCATTTTACAGATAAAGAAACTAAGATCCATAGAGGTTAAGTAGCTTATCCAAGTACAACATAATTGGTTTAAAACCAGCCAATCTGACTTTATACCTACATTTTGTAACACTGTTATGTAATACCAGCCACTCAAGTAAAATAATTAATATGTACAAAACTAAAGCTGTCAAAGCATCGGTTTATACAGTGAGAACATGACTTGGCATTACCAACTGCTGATAAAATAGAAATGTGCAGACCACAGAGGTCCAGTTTAATAAAGTATAGTAGATCTAATGGTTGAAGACACAACTTGAGAGATAACTTCAATGAAATCCACTGTCTGCCATTTGATATAAGGTAGGGTTGACAAAGGACAATAAAGAGGCAAAAACTGGTCACTGAACTTAAAGAAAATTGTGAAAGTGAGAAAATTAGCTGAAATTATAAAAAAGCCTACTTTTGTCTAAAATGAAAAGCAAAATAAATAACCCTATTCTTTCAGATGACACCAATCCTCATGTAAGCATCAGTGGTCTAAGTATGAGGCAAATTATAACTTTCCAGTCTCTATTAAACCTCTACAATATTTTATTTCTACAGTAAAATATACAGGTGCACAAATATGCTTCTTAAATTCCTCATTGTCTTTAGCAAATTGCTTTAAAGTTCAACTAGTATAATGAATAAAATAAATGTGAAAGTAATAGATAGTTTTTTTCCAATAAGAAATCAAATAACTCTTTATAGATGCATTTAGAAATTCATTAAGATTCCTATATTCTTCAAAGATCACCTCTGCAGATAATTTCACTAAGAAGCACAGAGCTCTTAGGACATGCTCATATCTGTTTGAGAATAACCTTGAAATTCTCAGCAGCTCTCACATAGTCATTGATGGTTGGGACTATCAAACTGTATCTATCCCTTAGGTACCTCTGTTTGCCAATAACATGATGTACTAGAATCAATGGAATCATGTTACAAGCATGAAGTATATTCAGAAATTCCTTGCAGATATGGAAAAATATCAGAAAGTTTTTTTTTTTTTTCTTCAGCCGTTTGAGAATAAAGCTACTTTTTTTTTTTTTTTTTTAAGTCTGCTAAGGTTGAGCAAAATGTAAGGGATGTAAACAGGTTAAAATTTATGTATATTCTCTATTTTCAGTCTTTTGCTAAAGGATAGGAACTAGTTATTCAGCTATTGCTGGCCTAAAGTGAAGAGAAGTCTCTCAGTCATGTCCGACTCTTTGAGACCCCATGGACTATACCCTATGAAGCTCATCCTTCCATGGAATTTTTCCAGGCAAGAGTACTGGAGTGGGTTGCCATTTCCTTCTCCTTAGTTAAGCATTGTATGCAAATGAATTACTTTAAAATAACTGAACAACACTGTATACTTTAAGTTACCACTGATTTCTGGAACAGTCAACCCATCCCTTCCTAAATCAGTAAGTTGACACTAGGTGTAAATTTTTGCCTTTTCATACTGTTCATGGGGTTCTCAAGCCAAGAATACTGAAGTGGTTTGCCATTCCCTTCTCCAGTGGACCATGTTTTGTCAGAACTGTCTTCCATGACCCATCCATCTTGGGTGACCATAAACAGCATGGGTCATAGTTTCATTGAGTTAGACAAGGCTGTGATGTGATCCATGAGATCAGTTTGGTTAGTTTTCTGTGATCAACATTCAAAAAACTAAGGTCATGATATCTGATGTTTTGTCAGAACTGTCTTCCATGACCCATCCATCTTGGGTGACCATAAACAGCATGGGTCATAGTTTCATTGAGTTAGACAAGGCTGTGATGTGATCCATGAGATCAGTTTGGTTAGTTTTCTGTGATCAACATTCAAAAAACTAAGGTCATGATATCTGGTCCCATCACTTCATGGCAAATAGCTGGGGAAACAGTGGAAAAGTAACAGACTTTGTATTCCTTGAGGTCCAAAATCACTGCAGATGGTGACTGCAGCCATGAATTTAAAAGATACTTACTCCTTGGAAGGAAAGTTATGACCAACCTAGGCAGCATATTCAAAAGCAGAGACATTATTTTGCCAACAAAGGTCCATCTATTCAAAGCTACAGTTTTTACAGTAGTCATGTATGGATGTGAGAGTTGGACTGTAAAGAAAGCTGAGCGCTGAAGAATGGATGTTTTTGAACTGTGGTGTTGGAGAAGACACTTGAGAGTTCCTTGGACTGCAAATGGCATGGCAACTCCAAAATGCAGGAAGGATGAAGATCAGCAGAAAAGTAAACAGAGTTTGGAAAACACACAGTATTCTCAGCCACAGCATTATGAACAATGAGTTAGTGAAATACATAGATTTATATATCATGTGCACATACATATTTTATACATATATAAAACAAAGTAATTAAATTGCTTCTTCAGATTTGTTTCTCATTTTAACCACCAGTCATTCCCATTCAAGTAGTCTAGTCATGTTGTTTTGTATTTCCTTCTTGTTTTTGTAGATCTTACTTTGCTAATCTTTGCCCTTCCTGTGTCTTGCAATGTCTTCTCTCTTTCAAACTATTTAGTAACATATTTTATACATATATAAAACAAAGTAATTAAATTGCTTCTTCAGATTTGTTTCTCATTTTAACCACCAGTCATTCCCATTCAAGTAGTCTAGTCATGTTGTTTTGTATTTCCTTCTTGTTTTTGTAGATCTTACTTTGCTAATCTTTGCCCTTCCTGTGTCTTGCAATGTCTTCTCTCTTTCAAACTATTTAGTTGTATTTCCTATAACAATTGTGTTAGTCAAGTAATAGTATCCCCTCTCTCTCTTTAGATTGGAAAAGGGATACATAGGATTTCAGAATACTAAAATATCAGACACTGAGCTCTTGGAAAGACTAGAGATGTAGCTGGGGCTTAAAAACAAGTGGAGCCCACAAACCGAATCTGCCAGGGCTCCATTTCTAATTTTCATCTTTGCTACATTATGGGTGTCAGAATCATTCTCTTTCTACAGAAAACCTGCCCAAATATGTTGGAAAACGTTGATTTTATATCTTATGTAGTTCATCACTGAAGAGTAACTTTTTCTCGATTTCAATTTTAAAATTCCACTTGGTTTTGTCATATGCTCAACTCTGGATCAATTGAGGGGTTTAACTGGGAGGTCATGGAGCACAATGACAGCTTCCTTGGGTGTGAGATATTTTGCAAGGATGTGGAACAGTTCCCAGAAGAGGTAGGGTTGGAGGACAGAGGTAAAGTTGAGGAGATTGGAGGTATATTCCAGGTACTAGGAGACAAAATAATATATCTACTTCTGAAGAAACTCAGATTTTCCTCATTAAAATTTTCAGCCCAGTTGTTATGCTGCATACAAAGTATGTTCCATACTTCGCTGGAAATCTCTTTGCTACTAAACTGACTAAATGACTTTATTTCTTTCCTCTTTCCTTCTTATCATGATTTATTTCTAAATTTCTTTTTCTCATTCTTATCACTTTAATCTCTGAATCACCATGTACCATACAATATTGAACTGCCCTTAAATACCATCTACCATTTTATATTACTCTCACAATAATTTCTAAAGTTATATTCTCTCTTTGTCCACATATCTACCAAAAATATATTTTGGTCTATAGCTTTGTAAAGAGTAAGCCTTCACCCTTTTTTGATTGTGACCCAAATACAAATTATTTTATTCATCATGGCTTAGTTCAGACTCCACACATACACACACATATACATGGTTTTGTAATGAAAGAAAAAAATGTGAAAAATATTTGTGTGATGTGGTCTCATATTTATTGTATCATATTTCATTTGTAAAATTCTAGTCACTAACAAGTAAATTTATTTCACAACGCTTGGCTTTAAGGTAACAAACTCATAGAAAATAGACTATATGGGGCATATTGGCCAATGTCATTTAGTGGTCCTGCTGGTTACCTGTAAAGCATGCAGACCTGGCATTGTCTTAACCACCCATCTTGGAAGTTATAGAGTGACTACAGCATCACCAACCCTAAAACAAACTAGAGCATTCCATTTTTAAGAACCAGAATATCAAATTTCTGGATTATGTTCTGTCCTCAAGGGATTAAAGGCCACCCAAAATAATAATAGCTCTGGAATAAGGAGTTCTCTGAACTTTTATTGTTTTAATTACCAAAAGGAGGAAAATGATACAGAAGTTAAATCACCCCAAAATTCTAAAGAATATATCCTGAAGCGGCTTGGTGAGGATATGAATAAACCATCACAAAGTAGCATTTGTGCACTACTCTTCCCACCTCCAAACAAAAAGAATGATTGAGTTTTCTCTACTGTTTTCAAGTAAACCTTTAGTGTAAATTACTTTAGTCAAGACTTGATGAAGTACAATTTTACTACAGAAATAGCAGAGAGCAATGGGCATCCAGGCAGAATGAATATCAGAGCAGGTTATAGGTTATTTAATCACATTATTCCCTTTCTATGCATATCATCTGAGAAGACTTCAGATTGGATAATAATAGCATGCTAATAATAATTGCAGTCACATACCACACAATGACAGAACACCAGGCACTATCCCTGCTTTATGTCATTTAATTCTCATGACAGCCTTATGATATGGGGCCAGATATCATTCTTTGCCTCACAGTGGAATTTGGTTATGTTAATTTGCCCAAATACTCACTGCTAGATGTTTTGAAATCAGAATTTCAACCAAGGTCTGTCATTTTTCTGTCATTATTTAGTGACTCAGTAGTGTCTAACTCTTTGCCACTGCACATATTCTAGCCCACTAAGCTCCTCTATTCATGGGATTTTTCCAGGCAAGAATACTGGAATGAAGTGCCATTTCATTCTCCAGGGGATCTTCCCAACCCAGGGAATGAACCTATCTCTCCTGCATTGGCAGGCAGATTTTTTACTACTGAGCCACCAGTGAAGCCCAAATTATTCCTCCAGTTCATTTCAGTTCAGGGGCTCAGACGTGTGTGACTCTTTGCAATCCCATGAATCGCAGGATGCCAGGCCTCCCTGTCCATCACCATTTCCAGAGTTCACTCAGACTCACGTCCATCGAGTCCGTGATGCCATCCAGCCATCTCATCCTCTGTCGTTCTCTTCTCCTCCTGCCCCCAATCCCTCCCAGCATCAGAGTCTTTTCCAATAAGTCAACTCTTCGCATGAGGTGGCCAAAGTATTGGAGTTTCAGCTTTAGCATCATTCCTTCCAAAGAACACCAAGGCTGATAGTTGAGCTTTAAGCCAACTTTTTCGCTCTCCTCTTTCACTTTCATCAAGAGGCTTTTTAGTTCCTCTTCACTTTCTGCCATAAGGGTGGTGTCATCTGCATATCTGAGGTTATTGATATTTCTCAGGCAATCTTGATTCCAGCTTATGCTTCATCCAGCCCAGCGTTTCTCATGATGTACTCTGCATATAAGTTAACTAACCAGGGTGACAATATACAGCCTTGACATACTCCTTTTCCTATTTGGAACGAGTCTTTTTCCATGTCCAGTTCTAACTATTGCTTCCTGACCTGCATATAGGTTTCTGAAGAGGCAGGTCAGGTGGTCAGGCAGGTCAGGTGGTCCCATCTCTTTCAAAATTTTCCACAGTTTATTGTGATCCACACAGTCAAAGGCTTTGGCATAGTCAATAAAGCAGAAATAGATGTTTTTCTGAAATAGTCTTGCTTTTTCGATGATCCAGCAGATATTGGAAATTTGATCTCTGGTTCCTCTGCCTTTTCTAAAATCAACTTGAACATCTGGAAGTTCACGGTTCACATATTGCTGAAGGCTGGCTTGGAGAATTTTGACCATTACGTTACTAGCGTGTGAGATGAATGCAATCGTGCGGTAGTTTGAGCATTCTTTGACATGGCCTTTCTTAGGGATTGGAATGAAAACTGAACTTTTCCAGTCCTGTGGCCACTGCTGAGTTTTCCAAATTTGCTGGCACATTGAGTGCAGCACTTTCACAGCATCATCTTTCAGGATTTGAAATAGCTCAACTGACGTTCCATCATCTCCACTAGCTTTGTTCGTACTGATGCTTTCCAAGGCCTACTTGACTTCACATTTCAGGATGTCTGGCTCTAGTTCAGTGATCACACCCTCGTGATTATCTTGGCCATGAAGATCTTTTTTTGTACAGTTCTTCTGTGTATTCTTGCCACCTCTTCTTAATATCTTCTGCTTCTGTTAGGTCCATACCATTTCTGTCCTTTATCGAGCACATCTTTGCAGGAAATGTTCCCTTGGTGTCTCTAATTTTCTTGAAGAGATCTCTAGTCTTTCTCATTCTGTTGGTTTCCTCTATTTCTTTGCATTGATCACTGAAGAAGGCTTTCTTATCTCTTGTTGCTATTCTTTGGAACTCTGCATTCAGATGCTTATATCTTTCCTTTCCTCCTTTGCTTTTTACTTTTCTTCTTTTCACAGCTATTTGTAAGGCCTCCCCAGACAGCCATTTTGCTTTTTTGCATTTCTTTTCCATGGGGATGGTCTTGATCCCTGTCTCCTGTACAATGTCACGAACCTCATTCCATAGTTCTTCAGGCACTCTATCTATCAGATCTAGGCCCTTAAATCTATTCCTCACTTCCACTGTATAATCATAAGGGATTTGATTTAGGTCATACCTGAATGGTCTAGTGGTTTTCCCTACTTTCTTCAATTTGAGTCTGAATTTGGCAATAAGGAGTTCATGATCTGAGCCACAGTCAGCTCCCGGCCTTGTTTTTGTTGACTGTATAGAGCTTCTCCATCTTTGGCTGCAAAGAATATAATCAATCTGATTTTGGTGTTGACCATCTGGTGATGTCCATGTGTAGAGTCTTCTCTTGTATTGTTGGAAGAGGGTGTTTGCTATGACCAGTGCATTTTCTTGGCAAAACTCTGTTAATCTTTGCCCTGCTTCATTCTGTATTCCAAGGTCAAATTTGCTTGTTACTCCAGGTGTTTCTTGACTTCCTACTTTTTTGCATTCTAGTCCCCTATAATGAAAAGGACATTTTTTGGGGTGTTAGTTCTAAAAGGTCTTGTAGGTCTTCATAGAACCGTTCAACTTCAGCTTCTTCAGCATTACTGGTTGGGGCATAAGCTTTGATTACTGTGATATTGAATGTTTTACCTTGGAAGCGAACAGAGATCATTCTGTCGTTTTTGAGATTGTATCTGAGGACTGCATTTCAGACTCTTTTTTGACCATGATTGCTACTCCATTTCTTCTGAGGGATTCCTGCCTGTAGTAGTAGATATAATGGTCATTTGAGTTAAATTCACCCATTCCAGTCCATTTTAGTTCACTGATTCCTAGAATGTCAACATTCACTCTTGCCATCTCCTGTTTGACCACTTGCAATTTGCCTTGATTCATGGACCTGACATTCCAGATTCCTATGCAATATAGCTCTTTACAGTATTGGATCTTGCTTCTATCACCAGTCACATCCACAGCTGGGTATTGTTTTTGCTTTGGCTCCATCCTTTCATTCTTTCTGGAGTTATTTCTCCACTGATCTCCAGTAGCATACTGGGCACCTACTGACCTGGGGAGTTCCTCTTTCAGTGTCCTATCATTTTGCCTTTTCGTACTGTTCATGGGGTTCTCATGGCAAGAATACTGAAGTGGTTTGCCATTCCCTGCTCCAGTGGACCACATTCTGTCAGACCTCTCTACCATGACCCCCCATCTTGGGTGGCCCCACGGGGATGGCTTAGTTTCATTGAGTTAGACAAGGCTGTGGTCCTAGTATGATTAGATTGACTAGTTTTCTGTGAGTATGGTTTCAGTGTGTCTGCCCTCTGATGCCCTCTTGCAACACCTATTGTCTTACTTGGTTTCCTACATTCTCATTCCTTAGTTGAAGCTTTTAACCACACTCCATGTTGCTCCCTGCTCTCTACCTTCCCAGCTCCCAGCTGCCATGTTATGATTCATCACTCTGAAGTTGTTGCCACCATTATCTGATACATGTTCTGTCATGTAGGAATTCTAGTGAAACAGTTCTTTGAGTTGTTACTCATTTTCTTTTTCTTCTTCTAGAGCTGCACTGTCCAAAATGGTAGCCACTAGTTACATGTGGCTATTTAAATTAATTAAAGTTAAATTTTTAGTTTTTCATTTGCACTAGCTATATTTCAAGTGCTCAATAGCTGCATGTGGCCTGTGGCAACAATTTTGTCCAGCAGAGATATAACATTGCAGAAAGTTCTTTTGGATATTATTGTTCTTGACTTTACCCTAGAAATCAGATATTGTTTCTACTCTGCTGCATTGAAGAACAACAGGAGGCATAGATGTTCTGACCATTGTTTATATTCTTTGAGCCAATTAATTGTGATTTGATTCCATTTTGTTCCCTCTCATCTTTAGTTATGACTCATTAAAATTAATTTCCTGAGTCCTGAGAACATTTCAGCTATGCTCATCAATCTATATGTATGTGTTTACATTTATTCCATTGTTAGAAGTACTTCAATCTTAACAACAGCTACCTTGTAAAACTCATTAAATATTTATTTAATTCTGTTAACCCATATGGTCCAGAGCCAATAACTCCCCAGAAATTAGCTAATGCAAATGAAAAACTTGACTGTATCTACAGGATCTTCGTATGCCTCAGTCATTCATTCACTGTTTCTTTCATTGAACGTGCACCAAGTGTCTACTACTGACAGGCAGTATGACAGTTACAGGGAAGGTATAAAAATATGGTCACAACATCATGAGTCTTATAGATGTTATGAAATATATCCTCCATGGGGGCAGGCTTTTCATTGCTTTTGAATTCTGCTGTATTACCAGCACCCAATAAGTAACTCCTAGATATATTTTTTGAAAAAATGAAAGAATCAATTATTTTTATTTATATTTATTCTTTTATGTCTTTGTCATGACAATATACAAATAATAGAAAAATAAGGTGAAAGCAGCTGGTGAAAATCTGGTCCCATTCAGTTTGCCCATTCCCCATAGACTTGGTTTCAATGTAATTTAATTTAAAGCAAATTTTCTGTCATAAAAACTTCAGATAAATCTCGAAAGTGTTACTTAGATACTGCTTTTCCTAATAGGTTTAAAATGTAAGCTAAATTAGAAACTGAAACAGCAGGCCTAAAATTAGATATGAATTCCTCTGTGGTACTGGCCATCACACTTCACATACCTGATTCCATAGAAGCATTATTGGAATTAAGCCGAAGTGAACCCCAGATGTTCAAGAAACACTCACTCTTCCAGGCAAAATTAAAATAGAAACCCCTCATTCTGGCAGTTGAAATGCTAACAGTTGGCATGAAGCCTCTTAGAGACTAATGAGAAAGATGAGAGCGCTAATACTACTTTGAGAGTCTATTTCATTATTCATCCTCTGCTCTCTGAGGAGGCTTTACAAACATTAACTAATGCTCAGAAACATCCCTGGGAGGTAGTTTATCATTGATGTCTTTGTCTTGTAATATGGAAACCGAGGCACAGCAAAGGATGCATTTATTTGGTCAAGTTCTTCTAAAAAGATGACAACTACAAAATGAAGAAGCCATATTTTTCTAAATTTCAAATTCTACACAATCCTTTTAATAATAATAGTTATACACAGGTAAATATTACAGTTGCTAAACTGTTTTCAGGTGAAAAAAAATTACTAGGTTATTTTACAGATTCTTCTAAGCTGACACAGCCAAATTTTCTGAAGGGGAGAAAAATTATTCTTTAATCATTCTTGCTTAGGTTAAACTATAGCAAAATGACCTAGAAAACCCATCATCTGGTATAAGATCCTTGTGACTTGTTGGCATTGTAAAAAGAGCCCCTAAATTATTTAGATAATCTTGCCCTGCTCTCCAGTTCATTGTGCTACATTACACTACGTTTTCAAATAGTATTAAAACATAAGTTCAATAATATCATATCCTAAAACATATAAATAGCAGGAAAGAAGAGAAGTGAAAGGCAAGGGAGAAAAGGAAAGATATATCCATCTGAATGCAGAGTACCAAAGAACAGCAAGGAGAGATAAGAAAGCCTTCTTAAGTAAACAATGCAAAGAAATAGAGAAAAACAATAGAATGGAAATACTAGAGATTTCTTCAAGAATATTAGACATACCAAGGGAATATTTCATGCAAAGATGGGCACAATAAATGAAAGAAATGGCAAGGACCTAACAGAAGCAGAAAAGATTAAGAAGAATTTGCAAGAATATACAGAACTATAGAAAAAAGTCTTAATAATTGCAATAACCACCATGGTGTGATCATTCACCTAGAGCCAGACATCCTGGAGTGTGAAGTCAAGGGAGCCTTATAGGAAGTATTACTACAAATAAAGCTAGTGGAGGTGATGGAATTCCAGGTGAGCTATTTCAAATCCTACAAAATGGTGTTGTTAAAGTGCTACACTCTATATGCCAGCAAATTTGGAAAGTTAAGTAGTGGCCACAGAACCACAAAAGTTCAGTTTTCATTCAAATCCCAAAGAAGGGCAATGCCAAAGAATGTTCAAACCACTGAACAATTGTACTAATTTCACATGCTAGCAAGGTAATACTCAAAATCCCCCAAGGTAGGCTTCAAGAGTATGTGAACTGAGAACTTTCAGATGTACAAGCTGGATTTACAAAAAGAAGTAGTGGCCACAGAACCACAAAAGTTCAGTTTTCATTCAAATCCCAAAGAAGGGCAATGCCAAAGAATGTTCAAACCACTGAACAATTGTACTAATTTCACATGCTAGCAAGGTAATACTCAAAATCCCCCAAGGTAGGCTTCAAGAGTATGTGAACTGAGAACTTTCAGATGTACAAGCTGGATTTACAAAAAGCAGAGGAACCAGAGATCAAATTGCCAGTGTCCATTGGGTCATAGAAAAAGCAAAGGAATTCCAGAAAAACATTCACTTTTGCTTTACTGACTATGCTTAAGCCTTTGACTTTGTGGATCACAACAACTGCAGAAAACTCTTGAAGAGATGAGAATACCAGACCACCTTACCTGCCTCCTGAGAAACCATATGCAGGTCAAGAAGCAACAGTTAGAACTGGACATGGAACAATGAGCTGGTTCAAAATTGGGAAAGGATTACATCAAGGCTGTATACTGTCACTCTGCTTATACAACTTATATAAAGAATACATCGTGTGAAATTCTGGGCTGAATGAAGCTTGAGCTGGAAATCAAGTTTGCTGATAGAAATATCAATAATCTCAGATATGCAGATGATGCCACCCTAATGGCAGAAAGTGAAGAGGAACTAAAGAACTTGATGAAGGTGAAAGAGGAGAGTGAAAAACCTGGCTTAAAACTCAATATTAAAAAAAAATTAAGATCATGACATCCAGCCCCATCACTTCATGGCAAATAGAAGAACAAAAGATAGAAACAGTGACAGATTTTATTTTCTAGGATTCCAAAATCACTGCGGATGGTGACTGCAGCCATGAAATTAAAAGCCACTTGCTCCTTGGAAGGAAAGTGAGTGAAGTTGCTCAGTCGTGTCCGACTCTTTGCGACCCCATGGACTGAGGAGCCTACCAGGAATTTTCCAGGCAAGAGTACTGGAATGGTTGTGATTTCCTTCTCTAGGGGATCTTCCCAACCCATGTATTGAAGCTGGGTCTCCTGCATTAGAAGTAGATGCTTTACCCTCCTTTCCTTGGAAGGAAAGCTATGACAAATCTAGACAACATATTAAAAAGAAAAGTCATCACTTCCCTGACAATGGTCTGTATAGTCAAATCTATGGTTTTTCCAATAGTCATGTACATATGTGAGAGCTGGACGTAAAGAACCTGAACACCAAAAAATTGATGCTTTTAAATTGTGGTGTTGAAGAAGACTCTTGAGGGCCCCTTGGACAGTAAAGAGATCAAAGCAGTCAATCCTAAAAGAAGTCATTGGAAGGACTGATGCTGAAGCTGAAGCTCCAATACTTTGG